>JAKUDI010000820.1:0-54120 GCA_022702515.1 Ilyophis sp. 1 JC-2022 | reverse complement strand
ACACTGCTGTCAATTACATCACAAATGATCAGTCTCCTGAGTACAATACAATACAATAAGGAAATAGAATAAAATGGTCACTGTTTTCCCCAGTCATTGTGCCATTTTTCCAACTGCCTGTCTAAAATACCATCAGCAAGGAATACATAGGGGAACTGCACACTGTGGTACCATGCAACAGGAAAAGTTTGCTACAGAACTGCAGGTCACAAAAATAATTGATGATAAGTCCCAAATTTTCACCTAAGACTTACAGGACAATGGATCAAATTCTCATTTTATTTCAGGATGCTTTGATAATCCTGTAGAAAAACGGTCTGGTTTTTCTTCACATTTATTAGATTTTCTGCTGTCACTTTGAACCAGGATACTTTAAGCCTTTATACAATGAGCAAACTTGTTCAGCCTTTCGCGTGAATTCAGTATTTTTGGTAAAAATTTAATAATTTAACTCATTCAGTGCCATGGCTCATTCGACCACAGCTGTCTTTATTCTGCTATACTGGTAAAAAATTCTGGATTTGAGTCGGGAAAAATTAAACAATGACCAATTTGTTATTTTACCCGGATTTCCTTTTTTTAAATTTAAATGTGGTTCTAGATGGAAATATTTGAAGTTATATTTAGCCTATTCCATTTTTTTAAAAAAACATTAAAAAAACTAATGTCTAACCATCTAAACCAACATCGGGGCATGGGAATAATGCATCCCTAATTCTGGTTTGCCTGGTTTCAAAGTTTGTATTTTAATTCATGATGCCGTTTGTTATTTTATCTATTATCCATACAGTCCTACAACAAGCAACTCATATACCCAGTGTCATGGAATAAGTCACCTTCATAAAAAAGGCCAGTTATTAGATCAAACTGTCCAAAGAGGAGTTTTTACATTACATTACAGGCCTTTAGCAGACGCTCTTATCCAGAGCGACTTACACGACTTCTTATTACATCTTATTACATGTATCCATTAATACAGCTGGATATATACTGAAGCGATTCAGGTTAAGTACCTTGCTCAAGGGTACAACGGCAGTGTACTACTTGGGAATCGAACCTGCAACCTTTCAGTTACAAGTCCAGTTCCTTAACCATTATACTACACTGCCGCCCTTATAGGAGAGTAGAGTTTTCTAATAACCATGTAATTAAATCAGAATTAATATATAATTGATCACCAACCTATAATATCTGTCGTCGTCATTGCTGTTATTGTTAATTAAAACTTGCTTCACTGATATTAATTTTAAAAAGAGATGGGATATGAACATGGGTTCAATTCACTACATTAAAAATCTATTATCACTTCAGTGTGCATGGATACATCGCACCCGTTACTGCCAAAATAAATAAGATGAAGTGGAGAAATACAGGGAGCTGTGTGACACATAGGATTGTTTCTACAAATATAATATTAGAAAAGAAAGTGCTTGGCATGCAATTGCCTCGGCTGTTGGAGCAGATGTTAAGTATATGTACATTGTGATAATGTTTTCTTCACTAAAAACTACCATGGAACTACTATTGTACGGAACAAAATCACTTTGTTTTAGTTACCAAGTTTGATAAGTGTGATAAGCCAAGCTGTGTTACCTGTACAAAAATAATTCATTTCCAAAATCGGCATGCGATACTTTACTGAAAATGAGGACGTTTCTATGAATAACTACAATGATTAAATGGACGGATAATTTCCTTGTGGGTGGTGACAGCTTTTTGAGCCAACAGACGTTTCGCTCAAACCAGATTTCCAGACCAAATCGGACGACATTCTAACCGTCATGCAATGCGCGGTGGTCAAAAATGTGCAGGCCGAGCTCATCTCAAACAAGCCTAATGTCACGAGCATTCGCTTGTGGTGCACGTGATCCCGCGAGACGTTGCTGGTGTGTTTCGGCCTTAATACAGACGTCTCTGTCTTAATTCACAAAACGCAATTTCCTTGTTCCACATGCGTCTATGTAAGACAACGTGAAACGGCATTTCAGAAACACCGTATGGCGTTAAACCCTCGCGTGGGCAGGTCAAATATGACCCATTTGGCCTTCCATAAGCGAAGGCTGCGCTGAAATGCAATTTCAGTTAGAAAACTTTTTTGTTTTGTTTGCCTTACTCCCTTAGCTTTCAGTCATTCCACGGTCGTCTGGTAAACATTGAGTCACAGACAGTAGCCTACCATCAATTTTGTTGACCATCGTTTTGTTGATTCCGTTTTTGCTGAGTCCCTCACACCACAGATTTTAGCCTACGTTATTTTTGCCTCAGGATAAGTGTTTCTGTTTGAAACGGTTGAAACAAAGCAACTCACATGGACAGCTCATTTGTGCATATCTATACAACCAGTGATTATTTGTATTGGTCATTGTTACATATCTATAGTTATGCAAGAGTTTTTATGGAAAACTGTTTTCACTCTTATTAAATATCACCAATGTATGAGTCATGTTACCCAAACTAAGAAGCACTGAAAATAATTTATATTTCCAGATTTGACGTTGTTCCATTAGTGAACCGAACCAGAAGGTGTGCTATTTAGTGCCATCTAGCCTCATTGACAACAAATTATGTTGAATAGGTAAATAATGTGTTTTAGTAGAAGCTTGCACATTGACAGGATCAATCAAAACATTTTGAATGTCGGCAGCCATATTGGCTTGGCACTGCTGAGGCTTAGTGTTCCAGAACACTCTGGCATTGAATGAGTTAAATGGTGCAAGACAGACAAACCTTGAAAATGGAGCTTTCAGAATCAAGCATTTTCAAGACTTTCAAGGATCTGTATGAACCCTGATAAAAGTATGCTTTTATGAGAACCTGGTATTCATTTTCTGGGGGGTCATTTAAAATAGAGTTTTTCAGTATAAGTAGGTTTATATAAAAAATAAAATACATTTAAAAAAGGCTATTCACCTGTATGGTGGCTACATTTATCAGAGCTGGGAAAAACACTTCCTACACTGTGTACAGTTGCATAGCTTTTCACCTATAATAATTTACAGGTGTCAATCTGAAGCTGAATATGCACTAAAACACTTCTGACAGTGTACACTTGTAGGGCTTTCAACTGTATGAATTCCCAGATGAGCATCTAGTATTTTGATTAAAACACTTCTCACAGTGTGTAGTACGCTAGTAGGGCTTTTCACCCATATTAATTCTCAGGTGGGTAATCAAAGTTGAATTTGTATTAAAACATTTCTCGCACTGCATACACTTGTAGGGTTTTCACGTGTATGAGTTCTCATGTGTTTATCTAAAGGAGTTTTTTGATTAAAACATTTCTCACACTGTGTACACTTGTAGGGTTTTTCACCTGTATGAATTCTCAGGTGTCCATCTAAAGAACTTTTGTGATTAAAACATTTCTCACACTGTGTACACTTGTAGGGCTTTTCACCTGTATGAATTCTCAGGTGTGCGATTAAAGCTGACCTTGAAAAAAAACACTTCACACATTGTGCACACTTGTAGGGTTTTTCACCTGTATGAATTCTCAGGTGTCCATCTAAAGAACTTTTCTGATTAAAACATTTCTCACACTGTGTACACTTGTAGGGCTTTTCACCTGTATGAATTCTCAGGTGTGCGATTAAAGCTGACCTTGAAATAAAACACTTCAAACATTGTGTACACTTGTAGGGTTTTTCACCTGTATGCATTCTCAGGTGTCTATCTAAAGAATTTTTGTGATTAAAACATTTCTCACACTGTGTACACTTGTAGGGCTTTTCACCTGTATGCATTCTCAGGTGTCCATCTAAAGACTTTTTGTAATTAAAACATTTCTCACACTGTGTACACTTGTAGGGCTTTTCACCTGTATGCATTCTCAGGTGTCCATCTAAATAATTTTTGTGATTAAAACATTTCTCACACTGTGTACACTTGTAGGGCTTTTCACCTGTATGCATTCTCAGGTGTCCATCTAAAGAATTTTTGCGATTAAAACATTTCTCACACTGTGTACACTTGTAGGGCTTTTCACCTGTATGAATTCTCAGGTGTCCATCTAAAGAATTTTTGTGATTAAAACATTTCTCACACTGTGTACACTTGTAGGGCCTTTCACCTGTATGAATTTTCAGGTGTGTGAGTAAAGCTGACCTTGTAAAAAAACACTTAACACATTGTGTACACTTGTAGGGCTTTTCACCTGTATGAATTCTCAGGTGTCTATCTAAATAATTTTTTTGATTAAAACACTTCTCACATTGTGTACACTTGTAGGGTTTTTCACCTGTATGAATTCTCAGGTGTCCATCTAAAGAACTTTTGTGATTAAAACATTTCTCACACTGTGTACATTTGTAGGGCCTTTCACCTGTATGAATTCTCAGGTGTCCATCTAAAGAACTTTTGTGATTAAAACATTTCTCACACTGTGTACACTTGTAGGGCCTTTCACCTGTATGAATTCTCAGGTGGGTAATTAAAGTTGAATTTCTATTAAAACATTTCTCACACTGTGTACACTTGTAGGGCTTTTTTTCACCCGTATGAATTCTCAGGTGGGTAATTAAAGTTGAATTTCTTTTAAAACATTTCTCACACTGTGTACACTTGTACGTCTTTTCACCTGTATGAATTCTCAGGTGTGTGATTAAAGCTGACCTCGAAATAAAACACTTCTCACACCACGTACACTTGTACGGCTTTTCACCTGTATAAATTTCCCCCTCATTCGGATGAATTGTCTTGTTTTGAAGGCTTGGGTTTTTACTTGAATTAATTATCATGGGTTCCATTTTCACATTCATTTTCCTCCAATGTTTGCTCCTACCGTTTGTGCTTTTCTGGAAAGATCCGGTCTGATTATTTTCATAGCCACACTGATGACTTAATTGCCCATATTGGGTCAGCAGATCATGACGTCCTTCTTTTTCACTACTTGCATTTGGCTCTCCTGCACATTGCCATGATTCAGTTTGGTCTTTCTGATCAACACCAGCTCCATTCATCACAGTGTTCATGAGATCATTCACTGAACTTTCACTGCATTCCCACTTCATTTGATCATACTTAATATCAACACATTTAATATCCTGTACGTCACTGATGGGTTCTGGTTTAAGGTATCCTCCATCATCAGTCTCTGTTTTGATTTGGTCAGGGTGCAGATGGGTTTCATATCCCAGTTCTGTACTGTAGAGGCTCTCTGTTTTAATATCCCCAGAGTGGGTGGAGCCCAGATCAGTTTCTGTTTTTATCATTGATGTGTGTGTGTGGTGTACATCACTGACCCCACTGTGTGCTGTAACACACTCTGGCTCCAGTGTGTTGAGTCCTGGTGCAGCACACTCTGTCCCTGACTCTGCCATGTGGACTGACTCCAGTCCATTGAGTTCCTCTTCTTTCTGTCTGATCCAGTGCTGCTCAGTGAGCTCTGGTAGTGTTGTCTCTGTGTCCTGTCTCAGACAGACTCCTGCCTCCATCATCCTGCCGATCAAAAGTATGCAGAAGTGCAGCTCCTGGAGGGAAACAGGAGAAGGGATTTAGCCTCAATCAAACAGGTCCAACTGTAGCAGCTGACACATTCATTACATTCTGCAGCCCTGCAGATGCCTGACAGACCACAGGGGGTGCTCTTGCCTCATGAAGTGGGGAAAAACAGTTTTAACTGCCACGTTGTTTGTTAAAGCGTGCAAGCAAAGAATAGGCTATATGGATCAATATTATTCCGACCAACCATAATGACGTGTTTCAATAATAATTTTTCGCATTAGGGTTTACCACCACCACAGGTTCCCGGTACACGTCAGAGAAACTGAACACGTGTTAGCTGAACGACCCGGAGCTACATTTTCAACTAGACAGTCACTATCTGACTTTTTTTTTCTTTTTATCTTTTTTTCTTTTTACTTCAAAGATTAATGGATGACTGGCCGGCTTCTCCGCAAACACAATCAGCCATCGGTGAATCACCTGCAGAAAAAAACGTTTTTGAGACCGTGCAGAAGCTGAAATTCGGAATCTACGACATCGGCAACATCTGCCCAAAGACGACTTCACAGAAATCAGAATAGGAGTGTTTTTAATGAAAAAATACACATAAAATTAAAACATACCAGAATGCCCAAAAATTCCGCAACTACCCATTTGTACCGCTTTTCCTCTCGGGTGACGTTCTCACAAATCCTGGACCTGGAGTATTCTGCGAAAATGGACTAACTGATGCCAGTGAGCAGCGCATTCAGGAACCCCAGTCCGATATGGGTGAGTGCCAGATCACCGAAAGTGGGAGAGGGAATTTCAACTAACAATATTTACATTCAATCAATGACCATACATTTCTGTCCTGGACTGATAGTTAACCAGAATCCTGCACCAGTCCCTAGAAATACAATAAAGTAAAGACTGATAAAGGTTTTCATAAAAGTGGTAACCCTCAAACTGACTCAGGAGCTAGAATGAAAAGATCCTCCACTTACTTCCAAACAATGAATAATGCCAAAGTTCCCTGGAATCCGCGAGAGAACATGAGGAAATTTAAACATCCGCAGCGTGATTTCAAAAAGTGATCAAATTTAACATTTACTGGTCGATTCCAACTTGGATTTCTTGTGCCTTTCAGAATCATGG
This sequence comes from Ilyophis sp. 1 JC-2022, assembly GCA_022702515.1. Classification (NCBI taxonomy): domain Eukaryota; kingdom Metazoa; phylum Chordata; class Actinopteri; order Anguilliformes; family Synaphobranchidae; genus Ilyophis; species Ilyophis sp. 1 JC-2022. The sequence goes on along the minus strand of JAKUDI010000820.1, from coordinate 47,541 downwards.
CTGCATAAATTCTCACCTATTGCGGCACTGACCATCCCAGGATTGAATCATTTTAGAAAAGAGGGGGCGGGGTCATGGTTTACATTAAAGATACAATCAAATGCAATGAAACTAAATGATCACAAAATACTAAACTGGAATGCCTTGGTCTGAACGTGGAACTCTCACCCCAAATGTCATTCCTCATTATATGTTTATATCGACCCCCATCCTCCACCAACATATTCTGTGACTAGTTGCATAGCCTCCTTAAAAATGCAACACAATTTGTAGTAGGACCAACCAGAATAGCTGGTAAATCTGAAACACAAATAGACTTAATCTTTAGCAATAAGCCGGAAAGAATAATCAAAACATACAACATCACTGGATTGTCTGATCATAACATTACCCTGATTGCTCAAAAACGTACCAACTAAAGATTCAAATAATGTACAAGGAAAGAAAACCACCACCTCCAAATACCAAAGAATAAACTGGAGAACTACGACAATGCCATTAAACAGATTGAATGGAACAAACTACTCTCCAGCAAAGACATGGAGTGCTGCTGAAACGAATTTACATCATCTATTCAAGCAATCGCTAATCACTACAAGAGCCCAACCGATATATCTAAACTCGGTATCGGCATAATCGGCCTCAAAAATCCCATATCGGTCGAGCTCTAATCACTACACAATAAAAACACAATACAAATAAATCAGATGCAGTCATTGCCCTGGACAAATTCAGCAATCAGGCAACTCATAAAATCCAGGGACATTGCATTAAGTATGTCTAAGAACTCTAACTCTGAGAGTGACAAAAAGGAAGTCAGCGATCTGAGAAAGGAAGTGGTCTATGAAAGAAGCAAAAAGAAACAGTAGGAGAGATGGTCTCAACAAACCTTTGGAGAAAGAAGCAAAAAAATATAAAAATCTATGGAGTTTTGAGTGAATGGGACTTTAACACAGGATTGTGACACCATAGCAACAACATTCAATAATTGTTTTGTGGAATCTGTAAAAAAAAAACTCAGATCATTTCAGTAACAGGAATTGGATTTTGTTCCAATTTGTTCCAATTGTCCTCTCATAGAACCATGTAACTGAATAGGTGTGACATTTTACCTTTTTCCCCTCCTTCTTTCTTTTTCCCTGTCCTGCTCTTGTTTATTTGGCCCTGCACTACAGTATTTTGTTTTGAAATGTAATGTACTGTATGATTTTGTAAAAATGTCTTGTAATAATCTTTTACCTGCCTACAGATTAAAAATAGCTCTAAAGTTAACTCTGGCATTGTACCCATTGATGCTCTTTGCGGATAAGTTGATTACTACCTGCCTCAACAAAACCCACCGACTCTTACATGCTTTAAAAAAATTACACAAACTGAACTCTGCAAGACGGTAACTCAAACAAACTCCTCAACCTGTGCTCTTGATCCAATCCCTAGCAAATTTCTCAAGAATATCTACGGTAGTTTGTCTCCTTCCATTTTAAAGATAATTAACACTTCATTAGAAACTGGTATCTTTCCAAATGCCTTCAAAACAGCAGCAGTAAAGCCTCTACTAAAAAAGCCTAATCTAGATAATAACATTCTTAATAATTATAGGCCTATATCCAATCTACCATTCATGAGCAAAGTTTTAGAAAAAGTTGTCTTTAATCAACTTAATATTTATTTAAACGAAAACAATATCCTAGAAAAATTCCAGTCAGGTTTCAGATCAAATCACAGCACAGAAACGGCTCTAGTCAAAATAATAAATGATCTTAGACTTGCTACTGACTCGAATAAAGTGTCAATCCTCATCCTCTTAGATTTAAGTGCAGCATTTGATACCATTGATCATAACATTCTAATCGACCGTCTCGCAAACTGGGTCGGTCTCTCTGAATATGCTTTAAACTGGTTTCGAACCTATATAACTGGCAGAACATTTTTTGTTAGCTTGGGCGACCACGTATCTACAAAACATGATTTACCCTTTGGCATAGCTCAGGGAAGTTGTCTGGGTCCCCTGCTATTCTCACTATATATGCTTCCATTAGGCCACATCATCAGCCAGTACAATGTAAACTTTCATAGCTATGCAGATGACACCCAATTATACATCTCTGTTGAACCTACGCTCAACAGAGCGCCATCTGGGCCAGACCCGGATGGCCTATGCTCGCTAACTACCTGTCTGGCTGCTATAAACAAATGGATGAGTGAAAACTTCCTAAAACTAAATGAGGATAAAACAGAGATACTTTTGCTAGGACCAAAATCTGAGAGAGAAACCCTCTTTAGTAAGCTTGGAGACCTCGCTCCCCAAACCAAACCAGAAGTTACAAGCCTAGGTGTCATCTTAGATTCCGACTTAAATTTTAAAGCCCATATTAACAAGGTGACAAAGACAGCTTTCTTCCACCTGAGAAATGTTGCCAAAGTACGACCATTTTTAACACAAGAGGATGCAGAGAAATTAGTTCACGCTTTTATTACTAGCAGACTGGACTATTGCAACGCCCTATTCACCGGACTGCCCAAAAAATCAATAGAGAAACTTCAGCTCATTCAGAATTCGGCCGCTAGACTTTTAACTAAGACCAAAAAGAGAGAGCATATCACTCCTGTCCTAGCCACCTTGCACTGGCTCCCTGTTTCATTTAGAATTGACTTCAAGGTACTTTTACTCACCTTCAAAGCTCTAAATGGCACAGCACCCACATACATTTCTGATTTTCTAACTTCATATCAGCCAACAAGAGCTCTCCGGTCCTCAGGTGCTGACCTCTTAACCATTCCCAAAGTACTGCACAAAACTAGTGGGGAAGCCGCTTTTAGCTGCTATTCTCCAAAACTGTGGAACACCTTACCCAGACACATCAGGGATGCAAGCTCTGTGAACATTTTTAAAAAACTGCTGAAAACGTACCTGTTCGAACAGGCTTTTAATTAAATATCTGCTCCACAGCCTCTGGACCAACAATTAGTACTTTTAAATGTATTCTTTGTATTTTTTAATGTATTTTCTTTCTATGAACGTTAAATGCTTTTAATTATGCACTTTTCTTTTCATATACCTTATCTATGCATTTTACTATCTAAATTGACTTTCCATTACCTTTTAGGCTTTTTATCTATGCATTTGTACTATCTTAATTGTTTTTTATTTTTTTAAATTTTTATTTACAATGTGAAGCACTTTGGGTTGCATTTCATGTATGAAAGGTGCTATACAAATAAAGCTTATTATTATTATTATTATTATTACTATGTGCTGTCCCTTTTAAAATAAATAAATAAAATAAAAATACATTATTCCCGACCAAATTATTTTCCAGAAATATGACGGGAAAACAGAATTTTTTTCCCATTAGCTTACACCAGTGCTGTTATTTCACAAAATATATACGGTTTAATTTTGTTATGACAACTGCAACAGCTGAGAATAAGACACCAGAACTTGGCTTCCCTCTCAGCTTAGAAAATGACAAATGAGCCTGCTTGTTTAATACATTTCTTTGATTATACAATGAAGCATTGTCAAACATCAGTCTGTTCTCACAGCAGCCAGATCACAGGCAATGAATTTCAGCTAGCGTTGAAGCTTCATCCGAAGTTCATATTACGTGCATTCTAATATTGATTAATAACATAAATAGCATTATTTTGCCTCAATGATGACACTACATACACTAAAGCCGTCAGGTTGGGAACCCATAGGTTTACACATATTTTCTCTTGTTTCACGATGTCATGATTTGATATAATCTGCATAATCCGCATTGTTTGCGTTTGTTTATAAAAATATAATATTAAAGGCCGCCGCGGTGGTAAAACGGTAAGAGCGCCGAGTACAGTTGTACTCCGAGGATCGGGATTCGCGCCCCGGTCCTGCCAGATCCGAGCATGGCCGGTGCACTGTGGGAGCAGCAATTGGCGGCTGCTTCCGGGTGGGGGGAACATAAAAAGGCCCTGGGCTTGAGGAGTCACGCCCTGTAGAGGACGTGGCGCCCTCCTTCCTACTACTGGAATTTAATTAGAATAGGGGTTCAATCGGCTACTAAATTGGGGAAAAAATAGGAAAAAATCTGAAACAAATAATAATTAAAAAAATATATATATATATTAAATATTTTTGACCTAGAAATAGCATTTAACAAACCCATCCAGACATATGTTTGCCCCATTAATGTAGCCTACTGTATGTTTGAGGGTCAGATGACACCAACTAAGTAATATAGTTCTAATGCCATGTCAAACAATGGCAAATGTTAACACAAGAATGTTGAGGGACTACACATTTCTATTCAAATATTCCAAATAAATAAATAATAATACATTTTATTAATGCCGCGCTTTTCATTGACCCAAAGCACTGGATTGTTCAAACATACCCTATAGTCTAGTAATTTCTCGTTTCCATTTCTAAGTGTAACACATCTGAATCACAGATTATTTCCACGATTAATGACTCTTTTCAGTTTGATGTGGCACGTAATTTCATTGACCACATTCTCTTGAGGTGGTAAAACGAAAACACAGTGCCAAGTTACGTAAAATATTTTAGAAAAGATTGGATAGCATTGCTTTGGAATAGAGCTAGTTTAATTAGTACGAGTTACAATAGGCAATCTTGTTCGTTGTAACATTTTCATATCAATGCTTTGAAAGCCAGGCCTAGTTTCTGCAAGTTGGAATTAATGACTTGTACAGTGCTTTGTGGGCAATGCGTGAGTAACTTGGCTTTTTTTTTTCTTTTAAGTTGGAAACGTTTTTTGTTGAGATGCCTTCTACGCTACGTACGTAGGCCTACTGCCAAAGCCATAGATTGGTCAGCGGTTTATGAATAGTAACAACAGTTCACGGCTGATTAATACAACCGGTAAGTAGCTAACATGAAATCTGCTGATTAGTTAGTTTGTATTCAGCAAGTATCTTAACTTTAATCGAGCAAAACACTTTTGTGGTTAGTCTGGAAACATTAACGCAACATGTAATGGTCCCGGGTAAATTTGGTGTAAACCATACAACTTATTTTTTGCAGCAAATTTTACTGGTAAATTAGCAAAACGTTAACGTTACCTCGTGTAAACCGTGAATTGAAAGTTACGTTACGCGATTTGTAGGTAAACAAAACCAACAGGACTGCAAAAGCATCAATATGTTCAAAATATATATATATATATATAAAAAAACTTACCCTTATTCGTTAATGACTCATTTAATTCAACTCAATCATTAGATTCAACTTAATTAAACTTGATGCACCGAATGATCCCACGTGCATGCTAACGCTGTGTGACCATTGTTTTGTGTGTGTGTGTGTGTGTGACTGTGACCACAGAACGTATGATCGGAGTTGACTGGTGGTTTTCATTGTCGAGGCGCAACCATTTTAAGCATTACCGCCACCTACTGAACTGGAGTGGATCAGAATCTAAATCCTATCTATTAAACTGTAAATTACATAGGAACAGTATGGAACCCATGGTTGGCTAGTAGCTTACTGCTCACCATTTTATATACTGTATCTTACTGCTCACCATTTTATATACTGTAGCTTACTGCTCACAATTTTATATACTGTATCTTACTGCTCACCATCTTATATACTGTATCTTACTGCTCACCATCTTATATACTGTATCTTACTGCTCACCATCTTATATACTGTATATTACTGCTCACCATCTTATATACTGTATCTTACTGCTCACCATCTTATATACTGTATCTTACTGCTCACCATCTTATATACTGTATCTTACTGCTCACCATCTTATATACTGTATATTACTGCTCACCATCTTATATACTGTATCTTAAAGGTCAGTCACTGCTCACCATCTTATATACTGTATTTTATTTTCAGCATGTATTGAAATGTGTATGTATTTTAGTATGTATTGATAAAGATAATGATTTGGTTATTCTGAAAACTGGAGTACTGTACTTATGTTAATCAATAATCATCTGTTTTTTTTTTCAGTTGAAGTGACCGTACGTGGAAAAGTAAGTTGTAGTTACTGACTCACTCGCTAAATGCATTCCTTTTGTTATTCTATTATTTATTATTTATTTGTTATTTTTAAATTATTTTCATATTGTTCACATTACTCTTGTAATATTTACATTTATTGTTGTGTTTTATCATTGCGTTGTTGTATTCTCAGGGCACCATTGTAAAAGAGAGCTTTGCTCTCAATTGGCATATCCCTGGTTAAATAAATGAAATCATCATCATCATCATTTCTACCTAAATAATGCCGGTGGTGTACTGTAGTAGGTTTATATGACATACTACACCATTATTGCATGATAATGGAATTATTATATCTTCCTGAACATTAGGTAAAATAATTATTATACACCCTCATCAAATCTAACAGTTGTTTTCAAATACAATGGCAACTCAAAACACATTTTGACCATGACATATTTATATGTTGTCCAGTATGAAGACGTGCTATGTTTACTTTCAGATCGACCGTGTTACTGGCATGGTAATGAACCTGACAGACCTGAAGAAGCACATTGAGGTAAGTCAGATCAGGGGTGTCAAACTGAAGTCTTGTAGGGCCATAGTGTCTGCAAGTTTTTATCTGTGCCCAATTTAGTCCTTGCAAACAAGGTATTTGGACTCTTTAGCCAATCAGTAACTTGAATTAATAATTTTAGTTAGGGCCTACCATTTTATTTCCTGAACTGATATGAATTAACGCATACAATTATAGTAAATTTTAGTTTACTTCTAGTGTGATTTGTTAAATTTATTGTAAAATTGGTGTTATTGTAAAACCAAATACGAAAAAATATATTTATTTTGGCCATATCGCCCAGCCCTAATTTGAGTGTTGTAATGCTGCGAAAACCAGCAAACTCACAGCCCTCCAAGTTTAGAAATAGACTGTCGAGTTCTGAATGGGTATGGTACTCTGGATGATCACTTAGAGAGAGGGTCATTAATTTAGAAATAGACTGTAGAGTTCTGAATGGGTATGGTACTCTGGATGATCACTTAGAGAGAGGGTCATTAATTTAGAAATAGGCTGTAGAGTTCTGAATGGGTACAGTACTTTGGATGATCATTATTGAAATAGGCTGTAGAGTTCTGAATGGGTATGGTACTCTGGATGATCATTATTGGAATAGGCTGTAGAGTTCTGAATGGGTATGGTACTCTGGATGATCATTATTGAAATAGGCTGTAGAGTTCTGAATGGGTATGGTACTCTGGATGATCATTATTGAAATAGGCTGTAGAGTTCTGAATGGGTATGGTACTCTGGATGATCATTATTGAAATAGGCTGTAGAGTTCTGAATGGGTATGGTACTCTGGATGATCACTTAGAGAGAGGGTCATTAATTTAGAAATAGACTGTAGAGTTCTGAATGGGTATGGTACTCTGGATGATCACTTAGAGAGAGGGTCATTAATTTATAAATAGGCTGTAGAGTTCTGAATGGGTATGGTACTCTGGATGATCACTTAGAGAGAGGGTCATTAATTTAGAAATAGACTGTAGAGTTCTGAATGGGTATGGTACTCTGGATGATCACTTAGAGAGAGGGTCATTAATTTAGAAATAGACTGTAGAGTTCTGAATGGGTATGGTACTCTGGATGATCACTTAGAGAGAGGGTCATTAATTTATAAATAGGCTGTAGAGTTCTGAATGGGTATGGTACTCTGGATGATCACTTAGCGAGAGGGTCATTAATTTAGAAATAGACTGTAGAGTTCTGAATGGGTATGGTACTCTGGATGATCACTTAGAGAGAGGGTCATTAATTTAGAAATAGACTGTAGAGTTCTGAATGGGTATGGTACTCTGGATGATCACTTAGAGAGAGGGTCATTAATTTATAAATAGGCTGTAGAGTTCTGAATGGGTACAGTACTTTGGATGATCATTATTGAAATAGGCTGTAGAGTTCTGAATGGGTATGGTACTCTGGATGATCATTATTGAAATAGGCTGTAGAGTTCTGAATGGGTATGGTACTTTGGATGATCATTATTGAAATAGGCTGTAGAGTTCTGAATGGGTATGGTACTCTGGATGATCATTATTGAAATAGGCTGTAGAGTTCTGAATGGGTACGGTACTCTGGATGATCATTATTGGAATAGGCTGTAGAGTTCTGAATGGGTATGGTACTCTGGATGATCATTATTGGAATAGGCTGTAGAGTTCTGAATGGGTACGGTACTTTGGATGATCATTATTGAAATAGGCTGTAGAGTTCTGAATGGGTACGGTACTTTGGATGATCATTATTGAAATAGGCTGTAGAGTTCTGAATGGGTATGGTACTCTGGATGATCATTATTGGAATAGGCTGTAGAGTTCTGAATGGGTATGGTACTCTGGATGATCATTATTGAAATAGGCTGTAGAGTTCTGAATGGGTATGGTACTCTGGATGATCACTTAGAGAGAGGGTCATTAATTTAGAAATAGACTGTAGAGTTCTGAATGGGTATGGTACTCTGGATGATCACTTAGAGAGAGGGTCATTAATTTAGAAATAGACTGTAGAGTTCTGAATGGGTACACTACTTTGGATGATCATTATTGAAATAGGCTGTAGAGTTCTGAATGGGTATGGTACTCTGGATGATCATTATTGGAATAGGCTGTAGAGTTCTGAATGGGTACGGTACTTTGGATGATCATTATTGAAATAGGCTGTAGAGTTATGAATGGGTATGGTACTCTGGATGATCATTATTGGAATAGGCTGTAGAGTTCTGAATGGGTATGGTACTCTGGATGATCATTATTGAAATAGGCTGTAGAGTTCTGAATGGGTATGGTACTTTGGATGATCATTATTGAAATAGGCTGTAGAGTTCTGAATGGGTATGGTACTCTGGATGATCATTATTGAAATAGGCTGTAGAGTTCTGAATGGGTACGGTACTCTGGATGATCATTATTGGAATAGGCTGTAGAGTTCTGAATGGGTATGGTACTCTGGATGATCATTATTGGAATAGGCTGTAGAGTTCTGAATGGGTACGGTACTCTGGATGATCATTATTGGAATAGGCTGTAGAGTTCTGAATGGGTATGGTACTCTGGATGATCATTATTGGAATAGGCTGTAGAGTTCTGAATGGGTACGGTACTTTGGATGATCATTATTGAAATAGGCTGTAGAGTTCTGAATGGGTATGGTACTCTGGATGATCATTATTGGAATAGGCTGTAGAGTTCTGAATGGGTATGGTACTCTGGATGATCATTATTGAAATAGGCTGTAGAGTTCTGAATGGGTATGGTACTCTGGATGATCACTTAGAGAGAGGGTCATTAATTTAGAAATAGACTGTAGAGTTCTGAATGGGTATGGTACTCTGGATGATCACTTAGAGAGAGGGTCATTAATTTAGAAATAGACTGTAGAGTTCTGAATGGGTACACTACTTTGGATGATCATTATTGAAATAGGCTGTAGAGTTCTGAATGGGTATGGTACTCTGGATGATCATTATTGGAATAGGCTGTAGAGTTCTGAATGGGTACGGTACTTTGGATGATCATTATTGAAATAGGCTGTAGAGTTATGAATGGGTATGGTACTCTGGATGATCATTATTGGAATAGGCTGTAGAGTTCTGAATGGGTATGGTACTCTGGATGATCATTATTGAAATAGGCTGTAGAGTTCTGAATGGGTATGGTACTCTGGATGATCATTATTGAAATAGGCTGTAGAGTTCTGAATGGGTATGGTACTCTGGATGATCATTATTGGAGAAGTCTCTGGCGTCAAGAGCATATGACAACATGCTGGTGAATAAACCTAGATATAGCATCTACCGTACTATTTAGATGGTTTATATTGCCATCCAATAATGTTATCTTTCATGTTTTGCAAATCTTTTCCTGCATTCATCTAGAATGTATTTTGTGTTTTTTTATACACTTTGTTTTAATTCAGGAAGCCATCATAGTACCACTTGATCACAAAAACCTGGATGAGGATGTACCATACTTTGCAGATGTTGTTAGGTATGTGCTAGTCTCCAAAGTGACTGCAAGTTTCTGTTTTTGCTTATACATGCATGTTCTGTATTAATGTATAGTGCTGTTTTCCCCAAATGTTTAGTACAACTGAAAACTTGGCTGTGTTCATCTGGGACAACATGGAAAAACTCCTTCCACCAAGCTTGCTCTACGAGATCAAGATACATGAAACTGACAAAAACATTGTTGTGTATCGTGGAGAATAGATACAGTAGAATCAGAATTAATTTCTGGAAATGTAAATTTATTAGGGTTTATTATTAAATTATGTATGGCATGTGCACGTCAGATGAGACTTAAATGCATATTTCCAGTTTCATTCTGACTGATCCATAATCTTTTCTGTCTAAATATGGTCTGTATATCTTCCCACACATTTACGGAAGAAATCAGTGTCTCATAGTCCTTCCTTCAATTACAGAATATAAGGTGGCATAATAACAGCAGAGGGGGCTAATACTCTGTCCCTGCTGTTCATTTTGCAACTTGATTTACCAAGCATACATGGTTGCAAAGGCTGTGATTATTGGCAAGAGGTGTTTGCTATGGAATGATGAGTGTAATGAACACTGAAATTATTTTTTAACTTAGCTATATTTATGAATGCTCAAATTATTTTTAAACTGAAGACAAGACGAGATACCTGGACATTCAAACATTAAAGCAGTTTTTTTAAATTTGCTATAGCCACCACTGCTATAAAAGTTATTTTTCAAGTGTTTGGGGGGGGGGGGGGGGTGGAAAAATTATATTAATTTTTTTTTACAGAAAAACAAATATGTGACCAATAATTTCTCAGGTTTTTGAAAAACATACAAATATAAGAATTTTTTGGTTTCTCATAATGCAATGATGATATTCAGGTGTTAAATTGTTACCGAATACATTTGAAGAAATGAATGAGGAGTACTAATATATGCCACTTTAAAAGTAGCTTTAAGACCTAAACAGATGCGTTAGGTTTATGCTGCACAATCTAAAATAATCTCACTTTATTTTGTTTTGCATATGTATTTTACTGCATTGAGACCCTGAGAGAACTGGCTTGTAATGCGGTGTGTCTGCTTGCCAAATACTCAAGCAGGAGTACTTTTAGTGTTGCTGATGGTGTCAAAAAAATGAACATAAAAATTATTCTAAAAAAGCTTTTCCCCTAAATGTTTAAAATACCTGCCTTGTCTTGTTCACTGTCTATAGTTTGTATATGTTCCTAACTGTGTCCATGGAGATGTATCATATGCGTCAGTCTTTTCTGTTAAGGGACTTTTGTGTTTTCTGTAGTGTGATAATACAGCAGACTATTTCATAATCATTTATAGGTCAAAACTTGATATTGTGTATCTATCTGTCATCCATTTTTCCACAAGAGCTCCATTTCTCATCCATCATTGCAAACTTTATGCCGTGTTAGGGCTGCCCTCCCTTCATAACAGATGACTAGCACTCTGATACACATTCATTTGCAAAACCATCCTAGGTCTCACTCCTGTTTGACAGTTTGACAAGCCAAGAGACAATTGAATTCACTTTCCTGAGACATGTTTGACTTGACACAAACTGCTATAAACATTGGGTGCATCCCAATAGTTGAAAAATGCACCATCCCTTTATCCACTACCACCTCCTCTACCAGTCTGTTTTTGTGGTTCATATCCTACATAAAAATTTGTCAATTTAAGTCGGGAAAACAGCTTTATTTATTTGCTTGCACATTAACATTGCGTATTAACGAACATGACTATAGCCTACATAAATATAGCCTAAGCATGACAGCTACCATTTCAGTATGGTACCATATTCAGTATATATTAGATACAGTAACCTATAGGCCTATGAGGTGAATTAGGTTCTCAGTATGTTCAGACATTGGGATTCTTGAATTACAGTAAATTGTTATATTTGCATAGCCTAAGAGCATGTTTACTTTGATCTAATGTTGCTGATTACATGTTAATTCTCGACGCGAACCGCAATACAGGCTATGTTTACACTAGTACTTGCACTTGTAACTTAAAATATATTTTGCAGCTTTAAATGGGCTGACCATGTGGAAGATCTATGATTGGCTTTGGGAATATTTGTGGGCTCGGTGTCAGTCAAAGTTATGATAGGGCAACTTCATTAATAGTCGATGGCGATTTTGATGACGGTAAAGCAGATTCCCTGTCCCAAATTTCTTCACGGCTCCTTTCCTCCACTCCCCTCTTCGCCTACCTTTCTCCACATTCATCTGGGTAGTAGAGGAGTGGTAGTGGGGGAGTGGAGGAAGGGAGGTGGGGAGTGAAGAATATTGGGATGCACTGTTTCTATACAGTACTGAATGAGATTATGGATATCTACTTTTTAAATCCAGTCTGCCTTTGTTTAGAATGAAGAGGATAACCACGTCACACATGTTTAACATAGTTTTAAGAGAGGTTGTCAGGGGTAGCATACGGAACGCGACAGTGGGGGTTCTTAAAGTGCTCTAAAAAGAACACAAAAGTGGGAGGGAAACCCGCAAACGGAATCGATACCAATAGAAGAAAATAAACTGAAAACGAGAGAATCCGCTACCAAACTCAAAGCGACCCATATTGGGTGAAAAACTCTAACGCTAGAGATTAAGACAATAGAAAACAAAGAAAAACCTCAAGCTCACAACGAGGGAGCCGAAAAACACAAACAAGAAGAAACAAAGACGGTGAAGACAGATCGGTCTAGGACAGGGAGACAGGTTCCACGAAGGAACAAACAAAGGGTAGAAAGTAACTAAGGCTAAGTTTATAGCAAACTAATGACACCCAAAACAAGTCCCTTGTAACGACAACAAGTTGAAGTGATACGGTCGTAACGAACTGTCGGTCCTATACCGTGAATTACCGGCGTTCATTGTCAAATCAATGGCAATATGGAAGCGTCAAACAAAGACAACGCGAGGTTTAAATAATGAAAGGAAATGCGGCACAGGTGAAAACGCTGAGCAGAAAGAAAAACCAAAACACGGGACGGATAATAATTAAAAAAAAAGAGGATGCTACACGAGCGCTCCACAGAGAAGTGGCCAAAAAGGGAAGAGCAGGCTGGGAAACCATGACAGGTGGTATTATGTTGGGAGTAAATAATATCCTGTAAATTTAATCAGACATATGTATTGTACAGCAGGGGACTAAGCCTGACTGACTGATGGGTGCTAGACTTACAATGCTTAGCTCACAGTGGGAAACATCTTTATCTCATTTAATACGTATTAATCAAATTGGTCAGATATTTTTAGAATGTTATTTGATTAAATAGATCTATAACTTCATAAATGGTTCAGTTTAATATGCAGAAATGACCACATTAGTGTTATAATGACCAGGCATGTCATTAGTTAAAAAACCAAGGGCCTGATTTACTAAGACCTTCAGTGTGCGCAAAACTAATATCACAACCAATGATTGATGCAGAACAAATTCCATGAGTCATTGGTCATGTTATTGGTTTTGTGTGTGCTAAAAGGTTTTGCACACACTAAAGGTCTTACTAAATGAAGCTCCAAGTGTACAATTAGAACAAGCATACTTTAATTTAAATCAGTTAAATAATTGTAATCAAACTTTAAACAAATATTTTTCTGATAATGGTTGTAACTGAATAGGACTACAATGATTGAAAAGGCTGCAATTTAACTCCCTAATATCATATCAAGATGTGTCAATAATGTCATTAGGCTGTGTTATATAAATACAATATTAAAACTTTGTATTGTTTAGTTATCAGAAAAACGACCATAATAAGTGTTTCAGATTAAAATACAGAGGTAATAAGAAGGCATAAAGCTGAGCTTCATATAAAACTGTCAAATGTGAAGACAGTTTTATATTGTGACAGCCATCTACTTGGAAGGATTAAGAATAAAATGTGCATAAATAAGGAGAAATTATGAATTTGAAATTAAATGGAATATGCGTCCTCGGATTTTGTTATAACATATGCATTATTTTTTAAAATCATTTTTCATATTCATTATTCCTATGCCTGAAATGCACTTGCATATTTTTGTGTCAGCATTATAAGCATCACGTCCTCTATGTTATTTGCGTGGTGGCAACCATTCAGAGTGCGACAGCGTCTTCTACCAGATCACTTTATGACAATAAGTGGCAGGTATTTGAAAAGTGGTGTGCCTCCTGTCAATCAGTGCCCTATCAGTGCTCTGTTTCTGACGTGCTGTGCTTTTTACAAAACCTGATGGATGAAGAGAAATCCTTTTCTACTATTAAGGTCTACCTGGCAGCTATCACTGCTTGTCACATGGGTTTCAATGACAATACAGTGGGGCAGCATCCCCTCGTGCGCAGGTTCATGAAGGGGGCTCGCCGTTCTCTGCCTGTTGTTACAAAGCTCACTCCCTCATGGGATTTATCACTGGCACTGGAGGCTCTGTCCCAACGGCCATTCGAGCCTATCCACGGAATAGAGTTAAAATTACTGTCTCTGAAGACAGCATTGCTGCTCGCATTAGCCTCTGCGAAGCGGGTCAGTGATCTCCATGCGCTCTCAGTGCATCCCTAATATGGATAAGGTTTTCCTTAAACCTAATCTTGCTTTTATGCCTAAAAGCTTCCCAGCTTTCACATGTGAGGTGTTGGAGCTTTCCGCTTTTCACCCACCGCCGTTTTCTTCGGAGGAAAAGCAACGGCTACATATGCTGTGTCCTGTGCGTGTTCTCCACACGTATATAACAAGGACTAGGGCTTTCAGAAAGAGCAACTAGCTCTTTGTCGCCTGGGCCCCCGCCTGCAAAAGAAAAGCCATCTCTAAGCAGTGGCTATCCCATTGGCTTGTGGAAGCTATAGTTATGGCATATGGTTCAAAGGGGGTATCCCTTGGGTCTGAGGGCTCATTCTACGAGGGGAGTGGTAGCATCGTGGGCCCTATTCCTTGGGTTCTCCATGCAGAAAATTTGTTCACCCGCAGGCTGGGCTTCTCCACATACTTTTGTGAGGTTTTACCATCTGGATGTTACCAGGACACCGGTATCCCACTCAGTGTTGGGGGTGAGCTCTGTGTGAGCCACACACATCTCACTACGGGTGTAGTACTTCACACTGTTCCCAGACCCCAGTTACTACACTGGACAGTGGACTGTGTTTTGTACTTGCCTACACGGGATGCGCTAGGCACCACCCTCCCGTTAGGAAGGGAGGCCTCCCTTGCTAGCTTGACAGTGTCTCAGCTGTGAGCGGAGTTGTCCAAATCTCCCATAGGTGGATCTCAAAATGAGATGATGAAAGAGAATTTTAGGTTACTGTCGTAACCCCGGTTTTCTGAAACATCGAGTGGAGATATACACCAACATTGCCCTGCTTGCTGTGCATGAGAAGCGAATATGTTCACTGAAGAGAAGTAGCGTTGCAGTGTTCTCTATGCTCGTACAAGAAGGGCGGGAGCCTCCTTCTCATTGGACACGCTGCTGTCTGTCAGGGCCAGATGTGGTGCAATTGGATGCTTCTGCCGTGGTCATGACTGGATGTCATTCACATAGGTGGATCTCTCTACTCGATGTTTCAGAGAACCGGGGTTACGACAGCAACCTAAAGTTTCTTATTCGCAGTACTGGACAGGCAAATATTATGGTGAACGATATGCGATCCATAGTGAAATCAGGACAGCTTTTAGAGGGTTTATTCATTTTTGGCCCTGTCATAATGCCACTGATTCTTAAAGAGAGGGTCCTCTCCTGTTCAACCAGTCTAATTTCTGCCCAGCCCAAATGGGTTTTCCATTCAAAAAGTGGTGGTGAAAATGCATCTGCGGGCTAATTTAGTCCCTCCTTTTAAAGGAGAATACAAAGACAACACAAATAGGTGTGCCCTATGTGGGATTAATATGTGTATAATTGTTTATGGTTAGTTTTATGTCATTGGATCATTTGGCCTGGAAGCTATTGAAAATAATCTATATTTTTCCCATGAAAATATAGATGAAAAAATAAAGAAGCACATATTGAGAATACAAAGAGGTGTGCCCTATGTGGAATTAAGGGTAGATTTTTTTATTATTAGGTTTATATCATTAGATTATGTGACTTGGAATCTATTGAAAATAATCCATTATTTCCCTATTAAAACAACAGACATCTATAATTTTCCATTAAAATATTAATTAAAAAATAAATATGCACATAGTGAAACTTACAAGAGGTTTGCTCTATGTGGGATTACGAGTTGAATTGTTTTATATTAGTTTCATGCCGTTGGATCATGTGACCTGGTACCTATTGAAAATAATCAATTATTTTACTATTAAAACAACAGAAATCTATTGTGTCCTGGAAGCTATTGATAACAAATCTCCTATTTTTCTACTATTTTTTTGGTATTAATTACGTATTTTAGTTATTCATTGTTCATTTATTTATTTTATTCATGAAGTAGTTTGTGGACGGGTAGGTTAGACTTAATATGTGCTGACAATGCTGGGCATAACATCGATTTAAGCAGAAGGAGATAGTCGAGTTCACAAGTGGGATAAAAGATAATTAGCTAGACTACCACTCAGAAACTTCTCCCTACGGCTCAAACTGATAGGGCTTCGGAAAAGGAAAAAGAGGATTCCTCCACCTTGAAATAGCCATTGACTGATACCGCAGAATTACACAGCGATTGATACATTGACTCCGTTTCTCTCTCCATCTTTTCTCTTGTGGGCGTGTCTTCAAGAATCAGTGGCGTTATGGCGGGCCCAAAATGAATAAACCCTCTAAAAACCGTCCTGATTTCGCTATGGATCGTATATCGCTCATATCGTTTATTTGCACAAGCAGCCGCAAATAAGAAATTGAAGGTGGACCGGGAATTACGAATTTAAAAAATGCAAATATGGAACCAACTTCAGCCTCATGTCCCACGTGCGTATGGAAGGAGTATTATGTAGGCTCGTTTGATACCTCAGACCCTTGATGACTTACAGCCATTTTACCAACCAAACTGTTCCAGCATAATTTACAGCTAAATCTAGTCCCACCTCCCAATTCCCATAGAGATCCATTAAATTGCAGAGACATTATAGTATCTCTTGTAAGAGTACCAGAAAAGAATATATCAAGAGTCTTTTGATGTTGTTGGGTCACATACATCAGGAAGTCATGACATGCAAAGGATATGCGACCAAATATTAAATATGATTACTTTATTCTATATATAAATGCAGGGGTGCCAATAATTGTGGCACATGTGGTTTTGTTAAAAATAATTATTTCTTGATGAGAGATTTTTTTCAAACAGTGAATTTTGTATAAACATTTTTACTCATCTTTACCAGGGGTGCCAATAATAGTGGCCGGAACTGTACGTGAGAACACATTGCAGGACTTTAGAAGGCGTGATGCAGAACTTCATGTGCCAATGCCAATTAACCCAGTTTACTGTATCTATATAGCCAGGTAAGCAAATGGAATGATTTATTTCACTGAAAAAACTGTCCAGTGAATATTGCATTTATTTGGAAATTTAAAATCACATACATTTTTACAAATGTTTTTCAAATATGATCCTGGGTATTCAATGTGCATGATGGTTTTTTACATCATCGTTTCATATTTACATTTTTCAAAAACTATTGTTAACCCTATTCTTCATTCTTCACATTTTTGAAATTACAATAGGTCATTCCGCCATTACATTAGAAATTCCCTAAGGTGCAAATGCAGGTGGCTTGTAAAGGGAATTGATACCATTGATTGGTTTATTGCATGTTATGCCCAAGACACATCTATTATTAATTACGAAACCAAGTTCAGCCCATTTGAACCACAGCGGTGCGAATAACACCTAAATGCACTTGCGCCATGCACTTTAGATCATGTGCTAAGATCCTTAAAATATAGCCCTATGTCTTCTTCATTTTTGTGTTTAATTGTCATTCCTTCAATTACAGAATATAAGGTGGCATAATAACAGCAGAGGGGGCTAATACTCTGTCCCTGCTGTTCATTTTGCAACTTGATTTACCAAGCATACATGGTTGCAAAGGCTGTGATTATTGTTATTGAGGTGTTTACTATGGAATGATGAGTGTAATGAATACTGAAATTATTTTAAAACTTAGCTATATTTATGAATGCTCAAATTATTTTTTAACAGAAGACAAGACATGCTACAGGGACATTCCAACATTAAAGCTGTTTTTATTTGCTATGGCCACCACTGCTGTTATGAAATTAAATTTTCAGGTGTTCGGTGCGGTGGATACATGCTAGTACTTTATTCTTACAGAAAACACATATGTGACCAAGAATCACTCTATAAGCATTTATTTGGTTTCTCATAATGCAATGATGATATTCAGCTGTTAAATTGTTACCAAATACATTTGAAGAAATTAGTGAGGCGTACTAATATATGCCACTTTAAAAGTAGCTTTAAAACCTAAACAGAGGAGTTAAGACCTAAACAGATTCGTTTATGCTGCACAATTTAAAATAATCTCACTCTATTTTGCATACATATTTTACTGCATTGAGACCCTGAGAGAACTGGCTTGTAATGCGGTGTGGCTGCTTGCTAAATACTCTAGCAGGAGTACTTTTAGTGTTGCTGGTGTCAAAAAAGTTAACGTAAAAATGATTTTAAAAAGGAAAAAAAAATTGTTTTAAATGCCTGTCATGTCTTGTTTGCTGTCTATAGTTTGTATGTTACCAACTACATACATGGGGACATTGGGGAGGTATATACGCATCGGCCTTTTCTGTTAAATGTTCTCTGTAGTGTGATAATACAGCTCACTATTTCATATTCATCATATTCTTGGAAACTGCATTACATTAGGTTTGGTCCAAACTGTCTGCTGATGTCAGTGGAAAACCCTAAAATGAGAACATATCACAAACAATATACTTTTTGGATGATTAAAGTGCATCAGCCTTATTTCTCCGAAAAAATAATCACTAGTTCACCATGTTATTATGCTACATAAATATGCCAGTTGACACTTGAAATGACTTTTTATGTTAATAATTTGAGAGAAGTGCCATTCGCTGGCGCTATAAAGTACATGATAAAGTACCTCAATGGGCTCCCGAGTAGCACAATCCCGAATTGGCACTAGTGCAGACTACTGTGGTGAGCCCTTGTGGTTTAGAGCCACCCCACTGACCCCCAAATATGTGGGCAAAATAATACTAGCTACAGCTATAAACCAAGTAAATGCTATAGCTGAGGAAAGCATAAGACCTAACTTGGCATAGACACGTATATAGAGAATGGATAAGAAAATAATTATCATAGTTTAACGAATATCCATATAATGTGGCAATTAAGAAATATAAAATGTAAACCAGTGCCAATTGCATACTATACTAAAAACATGCAATACTCCTTTGGGGAGTTTTCCGTATTCAAACATAATACTTCAAACTGAATACATTTACTGTGTTCTGTTCGAAGACCACAGTATTGGATATTCTGGACACTGTAGCAACCCTCCTCATAAATCTGATGACTGATGTCTCAGTCTGAATTGATCCCAAAGGATAAAACAATTTACATTTTTAAGAAAGCTTTTATAATCCCACATCCAGCAAGAGCAGTGCAGTAACGTCCAGCAACGCTGCCTTCTGACCATGGATACATGGATATGTATAAATACCATTCCAAACCCAGCCGCTTTTCTTTCTTTTTTTTAAAGGCAGGTAAAAGGACAGACCTTATAATTCCTGAGTCAAAGTTTGCTTTTGCCTACACAAGGTATACTGCCCACCATGCATGATGTCAAAGCCAGTAAAGTATAAAGATTAGAATTGCCGTCCTGCTGAAGGCACAACTGTGTAGTGCTAGTGATGGATTATTGCACTAGGCACCCACTTGTATTATAATCTTTAACATTAATAACGTAATATCTAAAATACACCAATAAAAGCACACATCTAGGGTATAATATAAATGTTAATTATATCAATGGATATACTGAATCACAGAAGATTCAGTACCTTTATCATTGATACAGTAGACCACCTGGGAGGTAAACCATAAAACCTCTGGTGCTAAACGATGAACCGAGATGAGCTGGACAGCCTTTTTTCGCGATGAACAATTCTTAAAACATTCTATAAAACTGCCAGTGCTGTTGATGCCCTTTCAAACCCGTCTCCAGTGAAGCGGTCTCAGCCATCCATAGTGCTTAGATTCTCCCAATTCTCAATTGAGTGCGGACGACCACTTCATGGTTTGGTTCAGCACTATCTGCCTTCGGTATCATGGAATCGTCTTCACATAATTGAGTTCTATACATTTTTCTATACACGGTCTTACCGTTCATAATACATTTCTAACCTTCTCTTTTCTCAACATTTGTAAGCTGCTCGCCCTTCAAAGGCGATTATTAATGCACCTGCACCCTGCTATGTCAGACATGCTGTCAATGAAGATTTATGGATAAGACTACGCCAGGCACAGGGATTGGGGAGGACATACACCAGCACATGCTTTTCACAGAAAATAAATAACAACCTGATGATGTATTGTGTTTTCATCCCCTACTATTAAGAGTGGTAAGCCAATACATCATAAATTCTACTTTGTTGGTCCTGCTATTTGTATAGGTTAAGTAAGACGCTGAATTATATGCATAGCCTTGCACATTTGGTGCCTGATTTTCATTGCTTTGGTGTAAATGTGCAAAACAGTGTGCTGTTATGTATCTATTATGGTGCTAAAATTAAAAGCTTTTTAAAAAGCTTTATTTTTTTAAAAAACAGTTCATTCATCAGAATCTGATTGAAAATAAACTAGACTAGACTTTATTCAGACAATGTTGCTTCAAGAACGTGAGACCAAATTGGTTTGTAGCACATTGACTACAATTAATTAACTAAATTGAATATAATTATATAATTTTTTGTCTGTTACAAAAAACCAAGTGCCACATTATATACTTCATTGCATATATAAGATATATAGGTCATTATATACAGGTGCAGCTCAAAAAAATTGAATATTGTGAAAAAGTTAAATATTTTTTGTCACTCATTTCAGAAAGTGAAACTCATATATTATATAGATTCATTACACATAGAGTGAAATATTTCAAGCCTTTATTTCTTGTAATTTTGATGATTATGGCTTACAGCTAATGAAAACCCAAATTCAGTGTCTCAGAAAATTAGAATATTTTGCTTTAACATATTTTTAAAGTATCATATTTAATATTTGGTCGCATGCTGTTACTTCCTGTTACTTCCTGAAGTCTGTGACCAATCAACATCAAAACTCTCTCAATATCTTATTTTCAGGTACTGTTACAAGCAATACTATAACCTCTCTGCATTTGAACTGATCTCTATGAGAATTGGGGGGTAAGACTAGATTCAGCTGTAAATTACGCTGGTAGAGTATGGAACACATTACTGGTGAAATGGCTGTACGTCATCAAGGGTCTGAGCTATCGAACGAGCCCCAAACCATCACTCTGTTGCCAGATATGGAGTAGATGTGGATGGATCACTGCAAGGGTTATTTCACCTGACTCATTTTCCTATAGAACTCTATGGGGAAAAAAGTCAGGAGAAGAAACCCTTCAAACCCTTCAAGATCACGATATTCAAATTTTTTTAGCTGCACCTGTATATATACTATATTGTTATATGTTCACTTGCTGGAGATTTAAAAAAAAAAACTGAGTATGAGATTTGTTTTACTGTGGACATGTTTAATAATTGATCATCAAAATTGGTACCATTTGCTGTGTGAAGGGAAACATTGCAAAGGGTACCATATTGGATTCCCTATAACTCCTGAAAATCAAAAACGTTGTCCAAATCAACAGGGGAATCATATAAGATGTGTACTCTAGTGTATGGATGTAATACAAGTGTCTAGGATGATTAAATATTAATGATTTTATTTGTATTTAATGTCCCTTGAGTAGGGTTTAGCATAGTAGAATATACGGTTCTTCAGATTAAGACCAGAGATTCATGTTCCCTACAGGGGACAAAAATTATTTCTGGGTCTTAAAGGGGCTATATGTAACGTTCAGAAAATCCTTCTCATTGCTGACACCGGTGGCGGAAAGTGAACTACAGCCTGCAGCAACGGGAGCGAGCAACATTTGCAGTAATCCACTCTCTGTATGATAAATCGGCCTAGCGTGGTTTTCTTTATAGCACAGTGGGTGTGAGAATTTTTTTACGGTGTATGTTTGAGACAAGAAGAATCCTAAACGAATGTTAGTAATAAACAGATGATGGGAGTGGGGTGAGAAGAATGGAGTTATATTGCACATCAAATTTACAAAATACCAGTTGTTGGCATTATCCTGGAACATTAGCTGGTAAAGTAATTTGTAAACGGCAAGCTAGCCAACTAATGTTACCAGCCAGATCAGAGTCGGGTTTGAATCGATGTAGCATAGCTAGCTAACGTTATCCACTCCAACAGTGCTAGTGATGACGTTAGCAAGCTAGCTAGCTAACATTAGCCAGCTAGATGTAATTTAGCTACCTTAGCAATAGCAATCAAATAAGCATAATCTCACACATTCCAAGCTAACAGGAACATCACAATATATTTCACATGCTTTGCAGTAACGTACTGTCCAATAAGAAGAACACCAGCTCAGGGTCGGTTTTGATCCCCAACAACAAACGTAACATTATGTCTCTCCATGGCTGGAATGCCCGGCCGATGTTCACATTTCCATTTTGATGATAAAAAAAACGACGTTATACCGCGCAAGAATGCGGAACAGAGGACGACCGCAGCAGTAATCTACAGAACCGGACAGTAAACACCATGCAAAAGGTACTATGGTGATTTGTTGGCATAGTTTTTTTTTATTTTGCAAAGGCGCTTGGCACTGTAAAATCATTGATGAGTTAAGGAGTGCACTCGCCGTTTCATTAATTTACCTTTCCATACCAAATAAGACAAGAGGGACAACAAATATCCACGTTGTTTCCACAAACTCATATCCGGTTTGTCCCTCCGCTACGGCAAAAGCGGAGAAAATTGATGCTTTGGCAGAATGTTCCGTCGGCGGTTTGGTATGCGGTATTCAACGCTGGCGGAGCTGGAGCTTTAAATTTTGCTGCTGTCTCATTGAAAAACATGGAACATCCAGTTTGCCGTCAACTGCACACTGCTACCATGTGCAGGCAGCCAGCCAGAGAGAGGAAAGACACTCGGTAGTGCGCTTTGATGTTACATTCTTCATTTTACCAGAAAATCATACCCAATTTCTTTACATAAAAACCAGCCCATAGGCTCTTATACGCAACGGAGAAGGTTGGTAATTTTTAAGTTACGTTCCAATCTGTTCATACAGTGGCAATTTAACCCATAAGAACCCACTGTGACATAAGTGTTACACACACTTTAAATGCCTGTCAAAGTTCCTCAGTACACTTTAACTTTCATTTGCACTCATCAAGTCCCAAAGTGACATATACTGAGCGCATTTGGCGCCATCTTGTGGACAGTTGTGAAAAAACCTTCTAGCTATTAGCTACAGAAAATGGTGGTCTCCTTGCTACACACTGACTGCAGAACTGTCTCCTCAACAAGTTTATTTTTTTATGTCTAAAGGTAACAACCAATTCAACCCTTTTGCTACTTAAATAAGATGTCCTGGAATTCAGTGAAACTATTTAGAATCCATAACTTAAAAAAATAAGTACCAGTTAAGTCATTTTTGTTGTGACATATACATTACATCGGGTCTTGGAAAGTAAAACATGCAATTAATAAATGATATTAGTGATGAGAAGCTAGATTACCATTAAAGGGTCAGTTCACCATTTTTACACTTGAATTTGGTGTTCCTAGCTCGAGGAATACGTTAGCATAAAAAAAAAGTTTTTTTATAAGTTCCGTGATTTGAGAACGAGCTCCCTGAAGTCCCTGAGGTATACATTTATCACTAAAGCCCAATGTGACAAATGTGTAACCATCACAAAATTTAGGTTAAATTTCAAAATTGCTCCAGAAATGTGTTTCTTGCAGCCCATTTGGTGTTTTATATCCCTCATAATTTTCCTTTATGGTAAAGTGGGTCCGGGTTCTTATGGGTTAATTTGCCAGATTTCACAGACAAATTCAACAATGCATAACATTTCTTGAGGTTAAAACTGTTACTTTCAGAATACATGGTGCGTTATGCCATACTGAATAATTTCTTTAAAAGTCTTAACCTCACATAATGATACAGATCATAGTGTTGAATGCCAAAAAGTACTGTACTGGAGGTGAAGACCCTAGAACAGATGCTAGTTTGTCAAAGTTATAATTTATGTCAGGAATGTATGAGGCATAAAGTTATGTTGACACAAACCTTTAATTAATCAAATTCCAAAGACATGTGTCACATAACTGCAGACCTGGAATGATTAGCTGAGAAAAGACAGTAGGGAGTAGAATTATAGCAGTCACTTGGTAAAAGCCTATCATTACAATGCTGTCTCATAAAATGTGGTTTGATAGTGCCTTCCTAAAATGATAATCGATATGCCATGTTATGAACCACAACAAAGTTTAGCTGGCCATCCCGTGGTGCTTTTGTCCTGGAAACAAAACAACAGTATACCAGAAGATTAAAGGGGTCAAGTAACACACTGACAACAAATACAGAGCTACACAACACCGGCAGGTAATAAGCCTGGAATGTATTAGAGTGAATTGGTCATCATTTGTGGAGAGGCTTCTGTGTGATCTCATGTAGAGTGATCTCATGCTTGACCAACTCATATCTGTAGAGCGAACACATTTGTTTAAGTGGTTGCTCAAAGCCTTGATGTTAAATTGCTTCTACAAAATACAGTCCATGCACGCTTTGCAGGTAGAGTGAACGACTCAGAATGCGAACTGTGCTTTTCAAACAATTCTTTTTCTGGGAATTTCAGACAAAGCGGAAAAAAAATACAGCTTTCTGAGGGACATCAAGAGATGTGCTGCTTATCATTAAATGTGTATTCTGCCCAGACAAAGGCACCATTCAGTGAGAATGGCCCTATGCCAGAAAACCATTTTACCACGATAAGCTGAACCAGACCTAAAAGGTGATACACAGTAGTCCTGATTTTCAGTTGGATTCTATACTTCCAGACACTATGTTGATTAGCTGATTAATATCTTTTTCAATAGTAAGACAGCTTTTGAAATGTTTTGCAGGGGATCTGTGCGAAATGCCTGCACATGTTTGTACGAATATGCGTAACGGCCACCACAGATGTATATCATCTGGTTCATTACTCACTGAACTAGCGCAAATAAAAAGTCAGCTTGCAACTTCAGCGTAAATCAGCACCTATTTCGACTGACAATAATACCCTAGACAGATACACAATATTGATTTATGTGCATTAATCATAGATCGGCGATGTTTCTTGTGGTGCCAAGTAATTTATTATTTTTGTTCATGATAGTGCCAGGACTTGGGGCCAAGTTTTATTCACATTTTTGGTTGATGAATTGTGATTTATCCAATAGTAAGTCATTAGGCAAAAGGTAACGTCTCAGTCATTGACTTTTCTCTTTTGACATTGACATGCATTGTCTTGCCCAATGCACCTTGAAGAGGATGGAGGGCTCTTGCGTGCATTTGCATTGGCTTTCTCTCTTGTACATGCGTGTACTGCATTGCCAGTATGAGTGAGTACCCATTCTGCTAATGCAAGAGATCTTTTAGGACCTGGCTGACAGATTATGGATCACTGCACCTAAGCTCTTGTTAAACATAATTAAAATAAGATTAGCCTCAAACCGATTCATAAGTTGAGTTGCTGTCATATGAAATGTGCAACTACACAGACATTATGAGGCTCCTCTGGACTTGTCTTGTGACCTACAGTGATCGTGAAGCAACAAAGATCCTATAGTTGTTACACAGTGACATCATTCATTTTCTCAAAGTCATATGTCCTTCTCCACTAAGTTGCTAACAGCGTTGTTATCCATCAGTTCATTGTGGGTTCATGCTCAGGATGTGTGGCCTTTGTTTTGTGCACTTTTCCTGTCAAATTACAAATGGAATGTATTTCACACATGGCTGCCATGGAGAATATATACAAAAAGGAAGTGTTTGTACAGAGCATGGAGGCTACTTTTGTAAAAACTAAAAACACACACTTTTGTGAGGTCTTTGATCTTCTGTAATTCATAAGGGCAGAATTGGCAACATAATGAACAATCAGATGCCCAGCTGGCTATCGAAACTTTCAATCACTCATCTCATGACTCTTGAGTTCCAGTGATTTTAAAGTTCAAATGTTTAAAAGATGTTTGATCCATTTCTTAATGTCAGGCAATACATGGAACCTTCAGAAGGGTTGCATTTGAAAAAATAGTATACTTGGGCATGCTTCAATTATAGTAAAATTGTTATCAACTTTAATTCGGCTTCAAGTATTCTGAAATACACCACCTTATACTTGTTTCACATCGTTTCCTTTTCACTTATAATACGGTGACACTTAGCTTTCATTGGTATGTTGATTGAAAGACAAACTTACCTGCCACTTTTGCAGCCAAAGGCACGAACGTGCAAAATGCCCGCAGCACACCCTTCATTTTTCCGTATCTTACGCAAACATATTTTTCGCTTGATACATTGTTTCCCGCAGCCCCTTTGCAGCCAGTTTGATGGAAAAGGGATCCTGTCGGATTTTACAAGGTCGGTCGGGTTCAGACAAGGATGGAGAACTGTAGCAAGTCTGACATTTGGGGCTCGTTTCTAAAAAGCCCCACTTCAAAGGGAGCCTATTAATTTAAGCATACTGTATAATGCTCTGCTGCCTTGCAATTCAAGGCACTCTAAAATATGCTCTGTATTTGATTTTACGAAACATATATTGTTTGTACATGTTAATGAGTCTGTTGATTGTGGTAATCCACTATTAAAGTTAAGTCCTTGTGAGGCTTTCCATGTTTATATTGCTAGCAGAAACATCTGTCAGCAAACACTAAATATACATATGAAAAATGCAGTTTTTTGCCTTGCAGTGTGTTGGTTTTAAATGTTTATGCTGGTAAGCAATTGTCAAATAATTCATTTTTATGAAAGAGCCTGAAAGAACAGCTATTTAATATTTTCTGAAGGTACTTGTCATGAATCATGATGCATAAATACAAGAGGCTTAATGCAGTTCAGCTGCTGATGTAGCCTACGCATCAGCCTCATCTTTCTCTCCTGGTAAATAAAACATAGATGCAATAGCCTGCAGACTCAATCACGAATGGGCCATGCTACTCTGTCGCATCTCTATATGAACAATATATGTCAATTATTATACCATTGCCTGCTTGTTTATCAGCATAAATACAATACCTTGTTCCACTTTAAACCCACATTCTTTCTTGTAGTCTCCTAAATTAAGATATGGTCTTTCAGAGTCCCTGTAATTTTAATCTAAATGTTATCCTTTTCATTTTGCACAATGGCAAGAAATACCAAACAATTACAAAGTAATAATAATACATTTAATTAATATTTTTTTAACTTTTCAGTGCTGCAATGAATCACATGATTAGATCACTTTCTTAAAAAGTGCAACAAACAAAACATGATAAATTACCTTCTGATACAATGATAATTTTGTCTGACTGTTTGGCAAAAGAGCATTTGTGCAGCTGGCCTTGTTGGAAGCTTATGTTTCTAAAACCAACCTGCTATTATATATTGTAATATGTAACAAGACTGCATTTTCACCTGAAGTATAGCTTCACTTAGTAAGGGTTTGTATAAACTCTTGTTCCCTTCATTATTTTTGTTGTTATTTTTGTAATTTGGGGATTGTAAGTGACAGGCAACATTCACTCATGCCTGTCAGCACAAAGCCTCCCACTATTCAGTACTCCCTTTATTCAGAAGCATTCCTGTATCCTTCTTCAGTTCTGTTGGATTTAAGGCTGTTAACTAAATTAGAAGGAGCAGTTTTTCACAGTGGCTATGTTCTGAGAAGAATTCCTCTTATCGGTCTTTGTAGTCAGTCGTGAGTGAAAATTGCGAGCAAAGTGTCCTATTCTGGTATTTCAAACTAATATGTGTCTGGAGAAACAATGAAGAGAGGTCACATGTCTGACATGAGCAAATATAAGATAAAAAAGTAACTGCTCTCTATAAATCTCTGAGATAAGATCATTAGTATTAGAACATGAGCACTGTTTTGAATGCCTTTGCTTTCTTTGTGTTCAGTAAGCATGAATGCCAAGTATCCTTGCCCAAGTTCCCTGGGGAGGGAACCACTACTGAAGGGAGGGGGTTAACATCCACGCTTCAGGGTGGCTTATGCTCCACTGTGCTGAGGACAGTGCGTGTTGGTGGTTGAGCAAGGAGGTGGAGGAGGGAATGTTCAAGCTTGTTTGTATTTTCTTTCTTTCTTTTTTTTTTAGCACTCTGTTCCCTCCCATTCTGCCTGTGAGCATTAGCGCTGAAGGGTCAGGTAACAGGGCTGCTCTTCACAGACCCACGCTTCCGTCAGAGAGCTCCATGAAGACAGGATGAGGGGCTGCTCCTCGGCCTGAGGATGGAGAAGAGAGTGTGTGTGATCCAGACTGACTTCCACCAGTACCGGCCCATCGTCACCATCCACACCAAGCCACTGGCACACGTAAGGCTGAGGCTTTCTCTGCTTTTCTCTTTCTCTCACTCTTTCTGCATGTCTACTATCTCTCCACACCCCTCTGCGCCCCACCACCTACTGAACATTCAGAGGGTCTTGAATCCTCTCCCAGGTTAGGGGGAGGAATTCCATTAAACTGCTGTCTCCAGTGGAAAAGAAGAATAGGCTCTTCAGTGTTTACCTTGAAAAAAGCCCTTTAAGACAAACGGGGGCTGTGTGCTGACTGGAGCCAGACTCGCACATGCTGCCTAGGAATGCAAACATTGCTACAACTATCAGCCAGTTTTAAGCAGGATGAAGTTGCAAGGTGGTATCTGAAAACTGTCACAAGCCAATTAATTAAGAGACTAATTCTTTGTAATTGGTTGCTGAAAAAAATAAAAAAATAATTGATTTGGAATGCTACAATAATGGGTCTAATATTGTTCAGTCAAGCTGAACATTGAAAGTACTGTTCTATCAGAAAGCCATACTCGGTGTGATTTTAGTAAGGGCTTGTATGCATGCTGGGCATTGCTGTTATGCTCTGATTGGCTGGAGGGCCAGTACCACATGATCTGTGCTGAAAGAGCAGTAGTGGTTCCTCTGTAGTGGAAATGATGCTGGCTCTTTGATGACATGGCTGATCATGCCCAAAGAGCTGTTTCGGTAGTGCAGACGCTTGCCTTTAAAGATGTGATCAAGGATAAAAATATAGCTTTTGCTGCCAGGTTTTTGGCAACTGAGCTGTCAAGCATCACAACTGTTTGTTTTTGTGATATGCTTCCAATAGCATTGTATTACAAATGGGTCCAGTTTTACATGCCAGATTATTTGAATGTATGTAATGTAATTATGTCCCTGTATGTAATGGCTATGGAAAATGTCTTTACTCTAAAACAGATCAGAATTTTTGATCAGTCATGAGAATTGAACATTACCATAGTGTAATGGAATTTCAGTGGTTTCAGTGGACCTCAAACTTGGCCTCCGAGGAGCATCCCTAAATTCTCTGTATGCATGGGAACTCAGTGATGTTTTTATATGAGATAGAAAGCAGACCCCTCCTGCATGCCCCTGTTTTTCTGTGGTATAAGTTTGGGTTTCACCGTGTGAGAAATTGAAAGACTAAATGTTAATGGGATTTCCGGCTCGTGTCACCTTTTTTCATATCTCTTGTGGGTTTGGTTTGCAGTGCATAGTGCATACATTTGTTGGCCTTCTGAGGTTTTGAACCTATATCTACAGCAGTAGATCATACAGAAGTATATGCTTAAAGGGGTAACATGGTGGTTGAATTGAGACACATGCCAGTTATCTTTAGGTCACATAAAAGTGAATGTGTCCATCAATGTTGTTATTCAGTCATTTTTAAGTACTATAAAAGTCCTTTTTATATGCCCATATTTTCCATTCTACAAGTTCACCTCATTTTGTAGGCTTATCAATGAGAACTGTCAGTCAGATAGTTACATTACATTACATTACATTACAGTCATTTAGCAGACGCTTTTATCCAAAGCGACGTACAGTAAGTGCATATAGAAAGGTCATCGAAGTAACTACAGAACAGATAAGAAAGCACATTCTTCCCATACAGTATCAGCTATCCCTAGTAACGAACACAGTGCAGTTCACAGTGAACTGGGTAAATCATCTCTACTACAATTATTTTCTAAATAGTATAAACTTGAGTACACAGTTCAACAAGAAGACATACCATGAGGTCCTAGATAAGTATTAGTCCAGGTGGAGCCTGAAAAGGTGTGTTTTCAGGCCACGACGGAAAGCAGGCAGGGTTGGTATTGAGCGTAGGGGAATGGGTAGTTACCATAGTTACCTCGAGACTGGATTTACCAGGAAGTGTATAGGGATTTACAAAGTCCTTAATATAAGCAATGTGAGATGTCACACCAGCTTTTAACCTCCAAACATTGTTAAGGTGCACCTACCAGGCCATATCCCCGAATTTGCGTAATTTTGAAAAAAGTATGATAAAAGCACAACGATGCATTGCAGTCAGTCAAGCTACTGATAGCATGCTGGGAAGGATTCATTCAGCTAGCTGACGTTAACTTATCACTTCGGTAACCTTACAGCACAGATTAATGCCAGGGAAGGGTATGCTCGATAAAGTAAGGCTAGAGTATGGTCAAATCAAGTGCGCTGATGCAAGCAGATGCATACAGCAACGTTAGCAGGACGGCTAAGATGTAGTTTGAGCAGGATAACGTTAAATCTAGCTAGCTATGTGTCGACACACTGACTCTAGACAACTTTGATTTTGTTACGTTAACGTTATCAAAGGTCAGCTATCAAATCCTTTTTCATATAACATAGAAAAAGTGCTCAACTATCAATAGCTGGCTAACATTAGCCTAACTCGAATTACCCTGGTTAGGTTACAAGTTGGTTATCGAAACAGTCAACGTTTTAAAATGTTGCTAACTTTTATCTAAGGTTTGCAACCTAACAATAAATTCAGTAAAGTTAGCTTGCAATAATAGATAATCAATCATGCTCTGTGTAAATCAATCATGCTCTTACCGATGGGTGAAGAGGTTATGGCGCAAATTGGTGAAGTTCAAATTCACGTCTTTTTTTTTGTGGGCGTGGATGGGGGAGTGTTCCATAGACAGTTTTGAGACACCGGGGAGTGGTCATTTATCGTGTGACGTCACACGCGAAACATGAAAATGGGACCGCAAAATTAAATCGTCTATTTCACAAAACCTAAAGAAAATACAAATTTGATAGTTCCGTGGTGTTCCCACAATGCCCCTATGTACCAATATCATACAAAACACCAGAAAGTAAGGTTAACCACCATGTTACCCCTTTAAAGGACCTCAACCAGGGAAGGTATCACCTGTGCAAACACAGGCTGACCCATGCAATTCAGCGGTATCAACAGCCACTTGCAAGAAAAGGTATGGCTGAGGGCTGGTGTCCAGATCTTTAACATATTACCAGTGTTGTTTTGTCAATATGTCAATAAATCTTTCACCAAACTGATCATTTGAAATATCAATGCATATATTTTAATATGATTCAAGACTATATGGATATTGGAATCTAAATAAATTAGTCATGGTATTGGAGACAATTAAGTATATCTGACTTAGTAGTATGGAAAAATGTAAGTGAGTTACAATTTTACATCCCAAAGTCAAACAAATTCACATTCCACTGAAGAGGAATTCAGAAAATAATTTACTGGTTAATTTAGCTCCATGTCATATACATGTACACCAGGTAACTAACAACATACCCTGCAGATTGACCACAGTAGGGATGACTCATTATAGCCTTCTACCAAAAATGTGGCAAAATAACAAAATTTGTATGTGTCATGGAACATTATAATACCCACATTATTATATTTGTGTGCACTTAGAAAACAGCTCTTCTTCTACTACTATTTTAAAATAGGTCATATTGTGCAGGTTGAAGGTTGTGATGGGCAGTGAAGTCAGAGGATGGATGCATGTACCTTTTATACCTCGGACCATTATGATGAAATGCTACAGAGTAACACTGCGCTGAATCTCTTCAGTGAGAGGTGAGCATCACATGCAGACCCTTGTTTTAGGTCAAACAGAGTTCAATAGGAAACACAAATTTTCCTATTGAACTCTATGGAAAAAAAATAAGTCCGGAGAGTGATGGTTTAAGGCTTGTTTGATACGTCAGACCCTTGATGACTTAGAGCCATTTAGCCATGTGTTCCATACTGTTCCAGTGTGATTTCCAGCTAAATCTAGTCCCACCCCCCAATTACCATAGAGATCCATTCAAATGCAGATAAGTTATAGTATCGCTTGTAACAGTACCAGAACATAAGATATCTAAGTGTCTTTTGATATTGTTGGGTCACAGACATCAGGAAGTCATGGCTTGCAAAGGATATGCGACCAAATATTAAAAATGATTCATTTATTCTACATTATGTAGAATCGAAATCAGCGATTAGATCGGAATAAGCGTTTACTTGCAACCAATAAAACGAAAAACACGGCAGAAATCCAGGTGTAGTTATCGTATTTCTCATATTCCGATAACTGCTTTTTTCCGAAAAAGCTTTTCGGAATATTGCGTTTACATGACAATTTGAATAATCGGATAACAGCCATATTCCGAATATGATCGGATTATTGAGTACATGTAAACGCAATATTCCGAAAAGCTTTTTCGCAAAAAAGCAGTTATCGGAATATGAGAAATCCGATAACTACACCTGGATTTCTGCCGTGTTTTTCGTTTTATTGGTTGCGTGTAAACGCTTATTCCGATCTAGTTCGTTTTTTAAAATCTGCGCATGTGCGTGTAGGCTATAGTTAACGTGTTTACTAATTTACGGTTACGCATACCAACCCGCGTGCTGTTTCTAGCAACCCAACAGGAAGTATAGTCACGTTATGTATAAACGTTAAAATATGTAATTTATAATATATAACGTTAGGCTAATATATGTTTCTAATTTACGTTTGAGTTACACATCGCGTTCAGGGAAAGAAATCGGAATATTGACAGAATCATGTAAACCTGGATTTTTTCCATTATCGCATTACTTAAGTGCATGTAAACGCATTTATCGTATTATTGCCATGTTCGGATTACTCCCAGTTATCAGATTATTGAGTGCATGTAAACGCGCTCAATGTTGTGCATTTTCTCCCTCTGCCTTTTGATCATGGTGTCGCCATATCACATTGACTCCAAACATTGCGTACGTGTGCAGAAGAACGCAGGTTCTCTTATTTTATACATCTGAATTTCTGCGTAGAAACTTGCTTAAGCAGCTTTCTGAGGGCATTTTTCTGCGCAGCACCGTTTATACATGTGGCCCCAAGAATATATTTAGTAGGATATTTTACAGTGACATGACCTGCTTTATTTATTTGACAAAGCCTATTCATTTGTTTTGTAGAAGCAGACATTTGAAGCAAATCTATCAGAAATGTATGTATAGAGTACAAACCTTTTTTTGGGTTGTTTGTTCAACAGGAAGCTTCACTGCACAAGAAATTACATCCACATGAATTTGTTTGTGTCATTTATATTACGTGCAGCAGCCATCATTCTAAAAGAAATCATCCTACATGTTATGTACACTAACCTACCCAATGACGAAACTGGGTGGAATGGATATTCCAACTCAATGGTATTATCTTGAAGTATTTTTAATACTTATGTGTTTTCTTCCTTGTTTGCATTTCATGATATTGTTGTGCATGTTCTTGTAGTATATAGGCTTACTAGAGTGCATTTTTATTTTTTATTGACTGTATAATGAAGATATTACAATAATGGTGCAATTTTACTGTTATAAATCAGTATATGTACAGTGGTGTTCAAATAAATAGCAGTGCATTAAAAAGGTGAATAAAGTGCTTTAAATAGCTTTTATTTTCATATTTCAAATGTAGTAGAAACATTACACATTCAATTCCAAATCAAAGCATGAACAAACTTTCTGAAAGTCAGACATTGTCTGAGGGAATTACCCAAAATTAATTTCAGGTTAATGACGTAGGACGAACCGGTGACAAATTTTTTTTCTTCTTCATAGGTACTAAGTGAGGGGTAATCATTTGTATAGCACACTCACGTTATATTATATACGCCATTGTGTGTCATGAGTCAGTAACATGTGCATTTATTTTGCCCAGATCTCTGTAATCTGCAAGGCGACTCAAGTGTTCATGCACTACTTTGTGGGAGGGAATTACTTCTGGCTCTTAGTGGAGGGGATATTCCTCAACACTCTGTTATTCACTGCAGTGCTCACCAAGAGAAGGTTACTGAAGAAATACATATTCATCGGCTGGGGTATACCTCTCAAAACACACTATGTACAGTATGTCTGTAAATGCAGTATGATCATAGCAGTGCCCACACATTTAATTCTTATGCTCTGTTGAATCTGCAGGTGTTTTGGTATTATTGATACATTTAATTAGATGTGTGTTTTCTTCTGTTAGGAACTCCTTTTGTGTTTGTGGTGCCCTGGACAGTGACCAAAATCCTGTATGAAAACCAAGGGTGAGTATGTACTTGTATAAAAACCAAGGGTGAGTATGTACAGTACTTACGATATTAAAAAGGTAATTTCTTCAATTAATTCATACTACTGGTATCTTCATGTATTAAAACACTTTTTATTACACATTATTAGTTTAACATTAAGAAATAAGTAATGTATAAGGAAAAAAGAAAACAACTTTCAAAATCTAGATTGATTTTGATCATTATCAGAGATTAGAGAACTATAATCTGTTACTTTTATTTGGTGCATTGTGTCAAAAAGTTCTGCAAACAATTTTTTTTTTCTTCAAATGGCTCTTTAAAGCAGACCAATTTGATAATATATTTCGAACAACATTTTCCTTTTTCTTAGATGCTGGTCCAATAAAAACAAATGGATCTGGTGGATAATCAAAGGACCCATAACTTTATCTGTTGCAGTAAGAACAGTACAGCGCATCGCTTTATTTCCCCCCTTAGGTACAGTATCATAAAAATATTTGTCCACATAACATACAAATATCAAGTGTCACTTTTAGCATTTAATTTATTTAAAATGGTTTTTAGACTGGAAACATGCTGCTGAGTGTCTGAATGTCGTGAAGCCATGACTGCAAATTTGAACATGTTAAAATTGGATTAGGACATCCAAAACTATACAATCATACATTAGGCACAATAACATGCACACTCAAACAGTACTGCAGACTACACAGCAAAAATGGTGGTGTATATTTAACACCCTAGGGCAGGGGTCGGCAACTCCAGGCCTCGCGGGCCGGTGTGTATGCATGTTTTTACTGCCACCAGTTACCACGGCTCAATCAGCTAATTAGTCATACACACAATCACTGATTCACTCGTAAATTACAGAATGATAGAACGCTACAATACACGCATACCGGCACAAGACATTCCACAGCTGCTGTTCATATCGCGGATATGTAGATTAAAATATCAGATCATGTAAACGATTGGGCTAATTAAATAATTGGTAACTGGTGGCAGCAAAAACCTGCATACACACTGGCCCGCGAGGCCTGGAGTTGCCGACCCCTGCCCTAGGGTGTTATATACATCAGCAGTATTAGATTTACACTGGCATTTTTGCTGTGCAGAAAGAAGCCGGACACAATAATATCTGCAGTCTTGTAAAGCTTTTATTTTGTGCTAAGTATATCCCACAAAAATCCATTATCTTTTCTTTTTTTAAAAGTTTGAGCTCTTTATATATATCCAAGAGTTATATAGTTGATGCACAATGTCTCAAACATTTGTTTTCATCTGTCTGACTTTATTACAGGTTGTTTTTTACATATTCATCAAAATTATGAAATTGCTGCTTTCCAAGTTAAAGGCAGACCAGGGGAAATTCACTGACTACAGGTAAAGGTAAGTCTCATGAGTGAGCGTTTACAGTGCGTTTGACCAACAATTGTGGATTAATATTCCTGATGATGATTACCTTGATGATTATCGTTGACAGTTTATCCAAAGCAACAATGGTGTTAATTCCATTGTTGGGGATTCATGAGATGGTGTTCACGTTTATCCTGGATGAATTTGTGGAGGGACAAATGTTGATTGCCACTTTGCTTCAGTATCATTAGTTGTGAAAAGTTGTATGCTTTTCACTTGGGAAACTTTTTCAATATAACAATAATTTGACAAAACATTTTGGAGCGCACAATAGAACTTTTTTTTATTATGGTCCGGACAACTCTAAATGTGGTTTGTGTTAAACATCTACAATATATTTCTAAATAGTATATTTCTGAACACATTTTTCAATAGTATTGTTCTTTATATTAAGGTCCAAGCAGAACTCAAAAAGCGATGGCAGCTCTTCATCTTTGCCAACCACTTAGACATGGATGACTGCTTCCAAGGGACACGATTCAAATACTTGTGGAAGTGCTCGAGGAAACAGCCGGTCCATGGGTCCAACCAGAGTGGCCGGCCCTGTGAGAAGGCCAGTGGCCCCTCCAATGTGCAGCTCCTGCAGGTGACCATCAGGTCCAGAGGGGAGTCACAGCACTGCCGACCGAGTGGCGTGGCACGCTATGCCCGCGGAAGCCTCTCAAGCAGTGAAGGGGAGATGACTCTGGGAGAAACAATGGAGGAAATACTGGAGGAGAGCGAGTTTTAACCACCATCTCTGAACACTTTCTACCTGCTGACATTTTGTTTTAATCCAAGCAGCGTCCTTCTGTACATAGCATGTAGGGGAGACCGGGGCATCTTGTCACACTTTTTGCTCTCGCTTACATTTCTCAGTCACAGTACATCGCAGGTACTTGATTTTCATATCAAAGCAAGTATTATATTCTGAAGCAAAGATGCAAAAGATTAAATTTTTAATCCTCACTTTAATATAGAGATATCAATGATCAAATAAATCATCACGGGGTAAGTTGTCACATTATGTTGGGTAAGTTGTCACATTATGTTGGGTAAATTGTCACATTGTATTTTTCAACAAATAATAACACAACCAATTAATTCTGATGTTCATGAACAAGCCTACCTAATTCATAAAACTGATAAAAACAGAACAGGCTTTTATCGTTTACATAAAAAATGTTTTTAAATTATTGACTGGGCAATATATATACATAGTAACTATTTTACATTAATCTTTTTCTTACTCTCCTTTTTGCCTAGTCTGTGTCATCCTCAGTGTCACAATTCTGGCACACATAAACTGGGAGGCCTGGGGTGCAAGCCTTATATGCCCACTGTGTTTGTGACATTTGTGGAAATGTCATTTAAATAATCTGTGCTGAAACAATCATTGTTTCACAAACTGCTACACATAATGAATGCTATAATCACAAAAAAAACGACCGATTAGGTTTTCTTTGGTTGTCAAATCAGCTTGGTTTTCTCCATTGATTTCAATGGGCAGAAAGCGCTTTTGTGCTCAGCAAGCATATTTCCGGGTGCTTCACTGCCTGGCCCCTCCCACTCTCTCGAGTTCCTATAGGCTACAATCTGGATACAGCATATCAACGCACGTTGATTTGTTTACATGTTGCTGAGCAACCACCAACTGTAGCTGGAAGCAACTCTGCCTATTAGTTTATATTGATATTGAGGCAAGTTGTCACATGTGACGGCTTCCCCCGACAGCATTGAGACAAGTTGCCTCAAACTGACTTTGGTGCTAAATCTAGCTATAGCGCTGGCTAACGTAAGTGCAGGACTGCAGCC
Organism: Ilyophis sp. 1 JC-2022; assembly: GCA_022702515.1. NCBI lineage: Eukaryota > Metazoa > Chordata > Actinopteri > Anguilliformes > Synaphobranchidae > Ilyophis > Ilyophis sp. 1 JC-2022. The sequence continues at coordinate 9,721 of JAKUDI010000820.1, read as the reverse complement.
AAGATATCAAAAGACACCTTACTCTCTCCTCTGTGTAAAAATAATACAATTGAACATTCATACTTATCACAGTTTTCTAACATAAAATATACATTCTCATATATTTCTGTTTAAGGGTGAAAAATGAGAACATTGTTCTCACCTCAGATTACTGTGACCTTGATCTCTTCTCAAAAGGAAATTGGCCTCAGGACAAGAGGGCACATATAGTACTGTCACATTTTTGAAGTAGCGGGTGTAAATGTTGCTCATCACTCTAAACCGTGCCACTACGTGTTTTATGTGTCACCCGTGCTGATCTGTGCTCCATTAAAAAATGTCAGCTCCACTTCCTGGTGCACTCCACTTGCAAACTGCTAAAGTAGTAACACCAGTGTTTTTCCCGACAGATCAGTATTGGTAACTATATATGCTATATTGTTAACTGTATTGTCTTGATGCTGTACATATTCTGCTGTATATATTGACCATGAGCCAGTGACCAAAATTTCACTTCCACTTACAGTACATTACCTTGGTAGCAGTATTGTTTAATGATATAAGAACATGATCTTTTTTTGACTGGTGTAAAATACCACATTTTTATTCCAGATTAAGAGATTTACGAAAAACGCATCCATCCCATTTCGGTATTTTCAATACTATTTACTGTATTTTATAACAGAAAACATGGCTATGCAAAAAGGGCAGGAAATAAAAAATAAAAAATAGTTTATAGTATATTTGAAATATCAGTGAACAATATTAACTACCAAAAAAACTACATAAAATATGTGTATATAATGTGTTCCATAATATTCTGTGTATACATTTACTTTTAACAAAGCAACTGGCTTACATGACACAGTACTGCCCTTCTCATCATGACACATGGTCAGAGAAAAGCATTTAATTGTACCTGCTAGTTCGATTAAAGTAACCAATGGTTATTTAGTTATTATATAGAATGTTTTTATGAATCAATATTGAAACACTTTTTACTAGCTTTCTTGGAATTGCATTTGTTCTACTTAAATTGCACGGGACTAAACTAGCATGTAATGGGATAGCCACTCAATTCACCTGTGCATGATGTGGCATCATGTGTAAGGTATTGCTTGAGGCAGATTAAGTACTCATGGGTTTGTGGGATGTTGCATCCATTCACTGAAAAATTAAATGGTATTTTTGGTATTTAAACTCCTTTTACTTGGAAATTTACATGAATATTAATATTTTACAAGAGCACTAATATAATCTGTCATATGACCTTTTTTCTCTCTAGAAAGAAAGATCTACATAGTAAGAAACAATAGGCTATAGTACTATGGCAGAACAAAAAGAGATACAGTATTTCTATTTTTATAATGGAGCTAACAATATTATCAAGTGTCAATAATAGTTACAATAATAGTGACACTGATAATTATGTACTGTATTAGTAATTTATTTTTCATCATAATATAGGTGGAGAATTGAGACCTTTTCTAAAACATCAATTTTAGCTTTCAGAAATGCTATATGCTGTTCTATAGCATGCTGGTTTTAAACACTGAATGCGCTTAGATTGACCCCAAATATGATAGGAGGGTTAAAGGAAATTGTGAATTGATTTTTATCATGCAGTACCCTCCTGTTTCACAATGTTGTGACACACAGGCACTATGCAATTAAAACTGATCCACATTCTTTACCAGCACCATTGTATCGAAGTAGTTAAATTAATATAGTAAATAATGTTGTATATTGAGGCATGGGACATTTGAAACACATCCCAAACCCATGTTTTTAGTTTCCTGTTTGTGCCTGCCCCTAGTGGTAGAGACGCCTGCGTCTTCAAATTAAACGCATCACAAATACGTTGCTAGTTCTCCGAAAATATGGATTTTATCACCATAACCCGCATATCATCATAATCAGTACTTAATATCCTATCAGCGTGCAAAATATCACGTTTCTATCTGGCACCATTAGCTTGTAATTCATGAACGTAGCATGCTATGCTGCTACACTGTTATCTACAATGGACCCGACCACATGTAAGATAGCAGACATTTAAACACATTTGAGAGTTAATGAAAGTTTTTATTTTATCACCAAAAAATCGTTTACTATCACAGCAGCAAGAAACACCTTCCAAGATCCTGAATACATACAAGTAAAACTCAACATGCCTACTCACTCCACAGGAAAAAAAAAACGAGTGATGTTTGCTTGTTTCTTTTGCTATAAAAAGCTCCGGTAAAATATGAAATAAAGTCGTAACCTTACCTATGGTTATAAAGATTAAGACGTCCCCTGCAAGAATCTGAAGTTATGTTTTGCCTTGGTTGACACGTTTTTAATATTTAATAGTTATCTCAACATGTGTCCATGCTCTAAAATGGCCGTGCGTAAATAACCGCATTCAAAAGATGCACTTGTAAATCCTTCACACAAACTTGATTTTAATTGACACTTATATCGTCCAATAGAGTACATACTAAGCTTTCAGAAATGGTATGGCATTGCCATAGGTAGATTTAACTAGCTGTTCGATATCCAAGCGTAACACAGGCTTCGTTGCACACATCCGGACGCCATTTTAGCTCGCAATTCAGCCTGCTTTATGCGCGCACAGTGGGTCATCGTTATTACATTGAGATTCAAGTAATTTATTTATTTTTTTTTTTAGAAACTTTTGTATATATATATATATATATATATATATATATGATGGTGAAATAATATATGTCCCTGTCGGATGTAGTGGAGGAGATTTTTAGGAGTGAGTCGGAGGGAGAGAGCGAAAGTGGATCTGAGGCTGAAAGCATACACTCTGTTGTTGAAGATGCTTTTGCCCAGGGCGAAGATGTGGCTGTTGACATGTAAGTATTAACTGTATTAAGTTAAAAATAACTTTATTTGTGCATCGGTTGAATTTTAGTCGCAGTAGTCATGTAAAATATAGCATTTATTATCTAATTTCTTGTGGCTAAATGGTAGCATAAGTCATATGGGCGGCAGTGTAGTATAATGGTTAAGGAACTGGACTTGTAACTGAAAGGTTGCAGGTTCGATTCCCAGGTAGGACACTGCCGTTGTACCCTTGAGCAAGGTACTTAACTTGCATTGCTTCAGTATATATCCAGCTGTATGAATGGATAAATGTAATAAGAAGCCTCTGGATAAGAGCGTTATGGTTGCACTCAAAGGGCCGGTTATAACTTTAAGACTATAAATATAACCATACTTGGGATTTTCGCGGACCTCGATTGTAATTGTTGAGCGGGGGGGGGGGGGTGCAATCGCCTTTTTTTTTTTTTTTTTTTTTTACAAACTTCGTTTATTTAACGTATGTACCGCGGGTGCGCGTCCGCTTCCGCGTTTTTCAAACCACACACCACATGTTGGCTATTTCAGCACCACGCGTTGTCCACCTACTTATTTATTCACTACTGTCTGTGCGTGTCATTCACTCTCAACATGGATAAAAGTACAATAAGCATTCTTCAGGTGTGGGTAGATTCTCTATTCGGACATTATAGCCGATACGTGGGACTGTCGGTTCGATATTGTAAAAAAAAAACAACGAATTTTTATTTTTATTTTTTAAAAAGATTTTTTTTTTTTTTTTTTCAAATCTCAAAATTATCTGGCGGGCCAAATATTATTGCTGTTGCCTGTTGCCGACCCATGGTCTATAGTCTAATGATCAGCTATAGCTGGTGCACACACAACCTCAACATTGGCAGTAAAATAACTAGAAAGGCCAGTGCTGTCAAGTTCATTTTCAGAATACAAGTTTGCAATGCACATTACCATGTTTATTTCTCCGGTATATACAAAAGGTTTTCACATTGTTTCTTTTAAACAAATGACACTGGTGTCAATTACATCACAAATGATCAGTCTCCTGAGTACAATACAATACAATAAGGAAATAGAATAAAATGGTCACTGTTTTCCCCAGTCATTGTGCTGTTTTTCCAACTGCCTGTCTAAAATACCATCAGCAAGGAATACATAGGGGAACTGCACACTGTGGTACCATGCAACAGGAAAAGTTTGCTACAGAACTGCAGGTCACAAAAATAATTGATTATAAGTCCCAAATTTTCACCTAAGATTTACAGGACAATGGATCAAATTCTCATTTTATTTCAGGATGCTTTGATAATCCTGTAGAAAAACAGTCTGGTTTTTCGTCACATTTATTAGATTTTCTGCTGTCACTTTGAACCAGGATACTTTAAGCCTTTATACAATGAGCAAACTTGTTCAGCCTTTCGTGTGAATTCAGTATTTTTGGTAAAAATGTAATAATTTAACTCATTCAGTGCCATGGCTCATTCGACCACAGCTGTCTTTATTCTGCTATACTGGTAAAAAATTCTGGATTTGAGTCGGGAAAAATTAAACAATGACCAATTTGTTATTTTACCCGGATTTCCTTTTTTTTTTTAAAAATGTGGTTCTAGATGGAAATATTTGAAGTTATATTTAGCCTATTCCATGTTTTTAAAAAAAACTCATGTCTAACCATCTAAACCAGGGGTGTCAAACTCAAATACACAGTGGGCCAAAATTAAAAACTGGGACAAAGTCGCGGGCCAGATTTCATATTTATTGAAAAAAAGCATGTTTTCCCTTCTTTCTAGATATAATAATGAACCTTTTCATATGGGAACAAACTTAAGTTTTACTTAAACACTGAATCTGGAACAAGCAAAGCTTAATACTATAAACACCTGAGAAATCAAATTTCAAATAAAAGACACATCAGTGGCATTCATTTCTTAAATAAAAATAATATTATGCCTCTTTCTCCATCTGTAGCCTTTTCAGTTAATTTTCAATGGAATAATTTTTTCACAGGCCAACAACAACAAAAATAATAATAATGAGGATAATTTCCTTCAATGAAAATCCAACAATTACATTTTTGAGAGGGGTGTCTTACATCTGCCCGAGGTGACTGGTAGCATGAGGTTGCGAATGAATGAAAACAGAGGAGGGGATGCTTGCGGGTCTTGACGCGCCAAGGCACTAGCAGAGCATTCTGGGATTTGTAGTATTAGCGGTGCATGCGTTACCGGCGGGCCAACTCAAATAGAAATTTTATATTATCTCGCGGGCCAGAGTTTGACACCCCTGATCTAAACCAACATCGGGGCATGGGAATAATGCATCCCTATTCAGGTTAAGTACCTTGCTCAAGGGTACAACGGCAGTGTACTACTTGGGAATCGAACCTGCAACCTTTCAGTTACAAGTCCAGTTCCTTAACCATTATACTACACTGCCGCCCTTATAGGAGAGTAGAGTTTTCTAATAACCATGTAATTAAATCATTAAACCAACCTATAATATCTGTCGTCGTCATTGCTGTTATTGTTAATTAAAACTTGCTTCACTGATATTAATTTTAAAAAGAGATGGGATATGAACATGGGTTCAATTCACTACATTAAAAATCTATTATCACTTCAGTGTGCATGGATACATCGCACCCGTTACTGCCAAAATAAATAAGATGAAGTGGAGAAATACAGGGAGCTGTGTGACACATAGGATTGTTTCTACAAATATAATATTAGAAAAGAAAGTGCTTGGCATGCAATTGCCTCGGCTGTTGGAGCAGATGTTAAGTATATGTACATTGTGATAATGTTTTCTTCACTAAAAACTACCATGGAACTACTATTGTACGGAACAAAATCACTTTGTTTTAGTTACCAAGTTTGATAAGTGTGATAAGCCAAGCTGTGTTGTTACCTGTACAAAAATAATTAATTTCCAAAATCGGCATGCGATACTTTACTGAAAATGAGGACGTTTCTATGAATAACTACAATGATTAAACGGACGGATAATTTCCTTGTGGGTGGTGACAGCTTTTTGAGCCAACAGACGTTTCGCTCAAACCAGATTTCCAGAGCAAATCGGACGACATTCTAACAGTCATGCAATGCGCGGTGGTCAAAAATGTGCAGGCCGAGCTCATCTCAAACAAGCCTAATGTCACGAGCATTCGCTTGTGGTGCACGTGATCCCGCGAGACGTTGCTGGTGTGTTTCGGCCTTAATACATAGACGTCTCTGTCTTAATTCACAAAACGCAATTTCCTTGTTACACACGCGTCTATATAAGACAACGTGAAAAGGCATTTCAGAAACACCGTATGGCGTTAAACCCTCGCGTGGGCAGGTCAAATATGACCCATTTGGCCTTCCATAAGCGAAGGCTGCGCTGAAATGCAATTTCCGTTAGAAAACTTTTTTGTTTTGTTTGCCTTACTCCCTTAGCTTTCAGTCATTCCACGGCCGTCTGGTAAACATTGAGTCACAGACAGTAGCCTACCATCAATTTTGTTGACCATCGTTTTGTTGATTCCGTTTTTGCTTAGTCCCTCACACCACAGATTTTAGCCTACGTTATTTTTGCCTCAGGATAAGTGTTTCTGTTTGAAACGGTTGAAACAAAGCAACTCACATGGCCAGCTCATTTGTGCATATCTATACAACCAGTGATTATTTGTATTGTTCATTGTTACATATCTATAGTTATGCAAGAGTTTTTATGGAAAACTGTTTTCACTCTTATTAAATATCACCAATGTATGAGTCATGTTACCCAAACTAAGAAGCACTGAAAATAATTTATATTTCCATATTTGACGTTGTTCTATTAGTGAACCGAACCAGAAGGTGTGCTATTTAGTGCCATCTAGCCTCATTGACAACAAATTATATGTTGAATAGGTAAATAATGTGTTTTAGTAGAAGCTTGCACATTGACAGGATCAATCAAAACATTTTGAATGTCGGCAGCCATATTGGCTTGGCACTGCTGAGGCTGAGTGTTCCAGAACACTCTGGCATTGAATGAGTTAAATGGTGCAAGACAGACAAACCTTGAAAATGGAGCTTTCAGAATCAAGCATTTTCAAGACTTTCAAGGATCTGTATGAACCCTGATAAAAGTATGCTTTTATGATAACCTGGTATTCATTTTCTGGGGGGTCATTTAAAATAGATAGTTTTTCAGTATCAGTAGGTTTATATAAAAAATAAAATAAATACATTTTAAAAAGGCTATTCACCTGTATGGTGGCTACATTTATCAGAGCTGGGAAAAACACTTCCTACACTGTGTACAGTTGCATAGCTTTTCACCTATAATAATTTACAGGTGTCAATCTGAAGCTGAATATGCACTAAAACACTTCTGACAGTGTACACTTGTAGGGCTTTCAACTGTATGAATTCCCAGATGAGCATCTAGTATTTTGATTAAAACACTTCTCACAGTGTGTAGTACGCTAGTAGGGCTTTTCACCCATATGAATTCTCAGGTGGGTAATCAAAGTTGAATTTGTATTAAAACATTTCTCGCACTGCATACACTTGTAGGGTTTTCACGTGTATGAGTTCTCATGTGTTTATCTAAAGAATTTTTGTAATTAAAACATTTCTCACACTGTGTACACTTATAAGGCTTTTCACCTGTATGCATTCTCAGGTGTCCATCTAAATAATTTTTGTGATTAAAACATTTCTCACACTGTGTACACTTGTAGGGCTTTTCATCTGTATGCATTCTCAGGTGTGCGATTAAAGCCGACCTTGAAATAAAACACTTCACACATTGTGCACACTTGTAGGGTTTTTCACCTGTATGAATTCTCAGGTGTCCATCTAAATAACTTTTCTGATTAAAACATTTCTCACACTGTGTACACTTGTAGGGCTTTTCACCTGTATGAATTCTCAGGTGTCCATCTAAAGAACTTTTCTGATTAAAACATTTCTCACACTGTGTACACTTGTAGGGCTTTTCACCTGTATGAATTCTCAGGTGTCCATCTAAAGAACCTTTCTGATTAAAACATTTCTCACACTGTGTACACTTGTAGGGCTTTTCACCTGTATGAATTCTCAGGTGTGTGATTAAAGCTGACCTCGAAATAAAACACTTCACACATTGTGTACACTTGTAGGGCTTTTCACCTGTATGAATTTTCAGGTGTCCATCTAAATAATTTTTTTGATTAAAACACTTCTCACATTGTGTACACTTGTAGGGTTTTTCACCTGTATGAATTCTCAGGTGTCTATCTAAATACTTTTTTTGATTAAAACACTTCTCACACTGTGTACACTTGTAGGGTTTTTCACCTGTATGAATTCTCAGGTGTCTATCTAAATAATTTTTTTGATTAAAACATTTCTCACACTGTGTACACTTGTACGGCTTTTCACCTGTATGAATTCTCAGGTGACTATCTAAATAATCTTTTTGATTAAAACACTTCTCACATTGTGTACACTTGTAGGGTTTTTCACCTGTATGAATTCTCAGGTGTCTATCTAAATTATTTTTTTGATTAAAACACTTCTCACATTGTGTACACTTGTACGGCTTTTCACCTGTATGCATTCTCAGGTGTCCATCTAAAGAACGTTTGTGATTAAAACATTTCTCACACTGTGTACACTTGTAGGGCTTTTCACCTGTATGCATTCTCAGGTGTCCATCTAAAGAACTTTTGTGATTAAAACATTTCTCACACTGTGTACACTTGTAGGGCTTTTCACCTGTATGAATTCTCAGGTGTCCATCTAAAGAACGTTTGTGATTAAAACATTTCTCACACTGTGTACACTTGTACGGCTTTTCACCTGTATGAATTCTCAGGTGTGTGATTAAAGCTGACCTCGAAATAAAACACTTCACACATTGTGTACACTTGTAGGGCTTTTCACCTGTATGAATTCTCAGGTGTCCATCTAAAGAACCTTTGTGATTAAAACATTTCTCACACTGTGTACACTTGTAGGGCTTTTCACCTGTATGAATTCTCAGGTGTCCATCTAAATAATTTTTTTGATTAAAACACTTCTCACATTGTGTACACTTGTAGGGTTTTTCACCTGTATGAATTCTCAGGTGTCCATCTAAAGAACGTTTGTGATTAAAACATTTCTCACACTGTGTACACTTGTACGGCTTTTCACCTGTATGAATTCTCAGGTGTGTGATTAAAGCTGACCTCGAAATAAAACACTTCTCACACCACGTACACTTGTACGGCTTTTCACCTGTATAAATTTCCCCCTCATTCGGATGAATTGTCTTGTTTTGAAGGCTTGGGTTTTTACTTGAATTAATTATCATGGGTTCCATTTTCACATTCATTTTCCTCCAATGTTTGCTCCTACAGTTTGTGCTTTTCTGGAAAGATCCGGTCTGATTATTTTCATAGCCACACTGATGACTTAATTGCCCATATTGGGTCAGCAGATCATGACGTCCTTCTTTTTCACTACTTGCATTTGGCTCTCCTGCACATTGCCATGATTCAGTTTGGTCTTTCTGATCAACACCAGCTCCATTCATCACAGTGTTTATGAGATCATTCACTGCACTTTCACTGCATTCCCACTTCATTTGATCATACTTAATATCAACACATTTAATATCCTGTACATCACTGATGGGTTCTGGTTTAAGGTATCCTCCATCATCAGTCTCTGTTTTGATTTGGTCAGGGTGCAGATGGGTTTCATATCCCAGTTCTGTACTGTAGAGGCTCTCTGTTTTAATATCCCCAGAGTGGGTGGAGCCCAGATCAGTTTCTGTTTTTATCATTGATGTGTGTGTGTGGTGTACATCACTGACCCCACTGTGTGCTGTAACACACTCTGGCTCCAGTGTGTTGAGTCCTGGTGCAGCACACTCTGTCCCTGACTCTGCCATG
>JAKUDI010000082.1:0-123032 GCA_022702515.1 Ilyophis sp. 1 JC-2022 | reverse complement strand
TGCATGCCAAAGGGGGAAAATAAATCTTTGGTATGACTAGGGATGTTCCTAACGACTAATTTCCCTGACGGTTAAACGGAAATTTAAACTTAGACTAGTCGACGAAAAAATATTGCGTATATTATAAGAGCCATTTGAAACCGTTAATCACATACTTCAATAACCAAATCGTATTTTAAATGCGGCTGAAATGTGTGGCACTTTGCGCCTTGCATTATGAACATTGCACATTATCCTACAAAACATGACAACAACTCACTAAATATAAGTTAACAAATGACATTTATTGAAAACAATATTCAACGTAACAAAACATTTTTAGGAAACGTGCCTGATTATTACAACGGCATTTTCATTGGGTGAACGCGATCGCATAGCAAATACAGTAAAAAATAATAATCGGTCATCAGAAAAACTACCAATAATAGGCCCACAAAAAAATAGCAATTAGGCCTACTGATCGACTTGACATTAGATTAGTTTTATTGGCCTATTCAACAACGCGATAGGCCTACTTACTCTTTCCATCTCGCTTGTTTAACTTGCAGGGCGAACAGGCTAATGCGTTTTGTTTTGTTCCTTCGTTTAAAAATTTTTAAAATTTCGTTTAATCGGGCGTTGTTAACATTAGTAACGGATGCTCGTTTTTTTTTATAAAGCAACATTTGACCAGGAAAACATGACATTTCAGTGCAAATTATGTCAATATGTAATTTAAATGTGTACATTAATAAAAATAATGTTTAACCGACTAGTATTTCTGGTGCCGACTAGCGAGGGTAGCAACGTTTAGTCGACTAAACGCGCACATCCCTAGGTATAACCTACTCTTAAAAGCTAGGGTTTATTTATTTATTTATTGCATTTCTTTACCCAGGGTATGCCCAAACAGTTAAAAACTGGTTTCCATTGGGGCCCTGCATTCATTTAAATACTACATACGTACTGTACTACATGCAATTAAAAATAAAAACCAAATTTAAATTTAACAAACACTCAAGCCGTCAAGGCAATACAAATATGTCCATAATTTTCTTAATTACGCATGGAAAGGTAGAGGGTGTTTTCTCTTGTCTTAAGCCATACTCCATAATAATGACATCACAAAAGTACAAATATGTGCATGTTAATTCAATACGCATATGGGACCATTACCACTGACCTGGCAGAGAACTGAGGAAGAAGTTGCTTTCCATCCAACACGACTGACTCTGTTCTCCCAGATTTCCCGTCTTTTTGCATCTGATGGAAATCTATATACCTTGAATCCCTTCTTCGTTCTATTTGTGCACCCACAAGCGCTACAACCTGTCATTTTGTCGTAAAATCGATATGCGTCCGATCCCGATCCTGTCCGCGATGGACTCAAAATGGCTCCACGCAATCACGTGACTAGATTTTTCCGGACCCTCTATGTCGCTACTCTCTCTATCAAGGGACTCTAGCGTAGGGGAATTAGCCCCGGTACCGGGAGAATGTGAGACTGGCTCACGAAAACCAATCGCGCAGCCAGAGCTCCATTTTCGCTTCCATTTCTTTCCAATCGCGTGCTCTGCTCCGTCCATTTCTTACCAATCAAATCTCCCCGTCTCTGCGCTCCATTTCTTACCAATCGGGACTCGTCGGGCCCGTCCATTTCTTACCAATCATATCTTCCCGTCCCTGAGCTCCATTTCTTACCAATCAGGGCTCGTTGTGCCGTCCATTTCTTGCAAATAAAATGCGGCAACGTAACTTGTTTTGTTGTTTTTAAACACATCGCGATTTATCAAGGTAAGACGGCTGCATTAAATTCATTTAATTAAACCGTTAAAGGTGAAACGCTAGCTTTTATATATTTCCCTTCTATCATATCTGATCGTAGGCTAATTTAGAGTTACTGGGCTAATTAACATCTAGCTAACGGAAATTTACCTCAAACATTGTGTAAAATAAGGTAATCTCCTGATTTAATTATGTTATTATTAGCTATTAATGTGTTACCTATTAGTGTTATGTTCTGTGGCGCAAAATACATGGTGTATGTCCTATAACTGTAGTTGCATAGTCTGGTCTAGTTGACATAAGACTAATACAATTAATTTCTTAAGAGTCAGATATACTTCACAGTAACTTTCATAGATGCATAAATGTGGTATGATAATGATTTTTCATTGGTACTCCTATATTAAATATTGGCTAGCCTACATAACAAAATCCCTAGTGTCATCTCATTTATACTTTTTCATTGTTTACCTCAGGTGGCCTCAAAACAAAAATCTCATAAGGCCATGGCCCATGTGAAACTGTTAGATGATGTGATTTTGAAAAGCAAATATCACTTAATCATTACATGACCATTTGGTGTGCCCATACATAAAGACCCGATTTGACTTACAGACCAGTCCAGCTGAGGGGACATGCATCTCTGAGGGACCACAACACTGTCTGTGGATTCCACTCTGTGAAGGTAATGTTAACATAGATGGACATAATATATATGTGGAGGTAGATATATGTGGAGGTAGTTTGTATTAATTGTAATGGATATGTTTACTATTTAATTGGATCAGCCCACCAGCCCACCTGTTGATGGAGGTGGGACAGTATGTGTGTGCTTATGCCATTGAGTACTGTAGGCTGCGTTGATATTGTTGCAATCATGTGGTGTAAATCCTGTATGATAGAAGATACAGGTGTTGATTGATATTGTCCTGAAGGTTGTGATAATAGTCTGTAGCCTGTCAGTGTAAATCCTGTATGAATATACTGTATCTACAGGTGTTGATATTGTCCTGAAGGTTGTGATTAGGCTGTAGCCTGTCGGTGTAAATACTATATCTACAGGTGTTGCTAACAGATAGTACGGTACTAGTACATGCGCGCGGGGGGGTCCACCGAATGTTTTTTTGTTTTTTTAATCTGAAAAAAAAGTCCCCACCACAAAGTGACGCCCTTGCTTGCCTTGTTATTGAGGGCAACCAAAATGGATCTCTTCCAGAGGCCAAGAGATGGGATAGAGCTGGAGCATCACCTGGAGCGGCAACTGCAGGCAGGACAGCACTGGGAGTAATCACAGTGCTGGTGGGAGCAGGTGCAGGACCAGCAGCAGCAGATCCACTGTGACAGTATAGGGCACACACAGGCAGTATGACACATGCATGCTTGCGCATGCTCACTCACTCATGCACGCGCACACCATCAGCTGTAAAATAACCCATCTTACATTGCTTGAAAAGAGAATAAAGATAAACTTACAGAACTGGAAGTGGCAGAGGTCAATATTTTGGTCCTCACAGAGGCCATAGCCAGGCTGTGGTGAAACGTGCTCGGTGTCACAAATTTACTGTCATGTCACGTTTTATTTTATTTTCTTGTCTTAGTTAGATTTCTTGTTTATGTCACGTATTGTGCTTAGTCGAGTCATGCCACGTTTTATGTTTTATTCTTGTTACGTTTCATTTTTATGTCATGTCACGTTTCATGTTTGATTATTGTTAGGATTTATTTTCTAGTCTTGTCATGTCACGTTTTATATTTGATTCATGTTACGTTTCCCATTCATTGTTTAAGCATACACATTTCCGTGTTTTTCCACAGCCTTGTGTTCATGCTGTTTCTCTCTCTTGCTGTCGCTCACGCTTCCCTAATTGTTTCATTTTCCCGTGTCTATTTACTAATCTACTAATGTTAGATCAGGATTGGGTAATACTAACTCTCTAACCATGTGTTCATGTTTACCTTACGTTCCTCGTGCATGTCATTTACTAATTTACTCACGCTAGGTCAGGATAGGTTTATTACTAACAAGTACTAATTACCTTGTCAGCCTTCCACACCTGATTTCCATTCGCATGCTGCTCTCAAGCTAAGTTTCTGCACCTGTCTACACCTGCATTTAAGCTCAGTGTTCATATCATGTTTTTGCAAAATTGTTGCCCCCCTGTTTATCAGTGCACGATTGAGCGGTTTTTCAAGCCTGTCTTTTGTTACGATCCAAGCCTGTTTTTGACCATTGTTATTGACCTCTGTTTTGTTACCACTGCCTGCCTGTACCACAAGTTCTTGCCTACTGTCTTTTTGTACTTTTGCCCCGCGGAGCGGACTTCGGTCCTGACTCTTGCTTTGCCTTCGACCCCGAGCCTGCCTACTGTCTGCCTGTACTTCTGCCCCGCTGACAGGTACTCTGGTTTCTGGACTTTTGCATAGTGTACCGATTCCGAGACTGCCTTCTCCTTCGGTACTGTACGTTGGTTTTGGCTGGATTCCTGTGTATGAACTTTGCTTGTTTTTTGACCATTCTCTTTGGACATTCCTCAAATAAAGCCCTGACGGGACTTTATCTTACCACTGTGTCGTGCATTTCGGGTCCAACCCTCAAGCGCCTGTCTCAGAGGGGCTTCTGATAAAGCTAAATGCAATGGGAATTGGGGGTAAAGTTTTTAACAAAAGAACAATACAGGTAAAGATAGGGTCTGAAATGTCCAATAAATATGAGGTTGAAAATGGAACACTGCAGGGGAGTGTGATAAGTACTGTATTTTCAATTATGATAAACGACATCTTTATTTGCAGACGATGGGGCTCTGTGGAAAAGAGGGAGAAATTTGAGTCATATAGTTAAAGGTGCAAGAGGGAATAAATCAAGTTGAGATGTGCAGGAAGCAATGAGGTTTTATGTTCTCAGTTGAAAAGACCAAAGTAATGTTCTTCACAAGACAGAGGGTTAGAGGAAATTTTAACTTGCAGCTATATGGAAATAATTTAGAGACAGTTGAATCATTTAGATTCTTAGGAGTGTATTTTGACTAGATTAACATGGAGGGAACACATTAAAAGTATTGTGGATAAGTGCAAAAAGGTTTTAAATGTGATTAGATGCCTTGTGGGGTTGGACTGGGGAGCGAATGTAGCATCCTTGAAATATATTTATGTAGCACTAATTAGATCAAGGCTGGACTATGGGAGTGTGGTGTATGGATCTGCAGCAAAAACTGTGCTTGGAGGGTTGGATGTGATCCAGGCCCGGGCCCTTAGATTATGCATAAGAGCAGTGAGAACATCACCTGTGTGTGCCCTTCAAGTAGAAGCAGGAGAAATGCCATTGTGTTTATGCAGGAAATGGCTGAGTAAATTATTGGATGAATTTGAGAGGGCCCAGAGATAATCATCCAACCAAAATAGTGCTACAGACCTGCTGGGAAAGGGGGGGAACAAGTTTTGGCTGGACAGGGGATGGAGCAGCAAGAGACCTGGGAGTGTATGGAATGGAGTTCTGTCCGACAGTGTATAAGCCTAGAATCCCTGTGTCGATACTAGAACCACTAATCATAGATTTAGAGTTGCTGCAAGTTAAGGCAAGGAGGGAAAATGCAGATTTAGTCAATTAGTTTTATTGGTATACAGAAAGTAAATGCACAGTATGTACAGGTGTTTACAGACGGATCAAAAGATCCAATAACGGACAACACTGGTTCTGCTGTTGCAGTGTCTAGTAGTAGAACAGAAGTATGCAAACTGACGTCAAACTTTTTAAGTGTATACACAGTTGAGTTGTACGTCATATGGATGGCTTTAGAGTGGGTTGAACAAGCCAAACCTAGCAGAGCTCTGATTTGTAGTGATTCAGCATCAGCTCTGTACAGTCTAAAGCTAGGTACATCCAGTAATCGCTAAGACCTATTATTTGAATAATGGAAATACATTCACGAGTGGTAAAACAAGGCACTGTGGTCACATTCATTTGGGTTCCTGCGCACATGGGTATTAAGGGTAATGAGAAGGTGGACAAATTAGCCAAACGAGCTGTTAAAAAGAAAACAGACACCGCAATTGAACTTTCTAAAGCAGAAGGAAAGAATATCGCAAGGAAGGAAATCAATAAAGAGTGGCAGCAGTACTGGGATCAGGAGATAAGAGGACGACATCGACATGCAATGGACACTGTAGGAGTTGACTAACTCCAGAAGATGGCAGTAATGCAACGCAAAGGATGGAAGATGCCGTTAAACTCCAAAGAAGAAGAGAGGGATTTATATGGTGTAATAACCGGAAAAACGTCAGTGACGTCAGAACCGGAAAGGTTAAGGACCTGTCGAAACCAAACTCCCAGAACTGACGGCTGGAGTAATTGTACAGTAAAAAGGGTTTGGAATTTAACTACTTAGGGACGTAACGTTAATTACACAGAACAACGTAAACCCTGGCATATTAGCTACATACGCCCAAGTGGCGGATAAAAAAACGATTAGGCCTGAATTGTAATCGTCTCAAGTAGCTAGCGAGCTAACAGTTAAGTTGACTACGTTGTAATATAAATAACGTTAGCTAGCAAGCCAGCATGCTAACGAGAACAAAACGATACTTTAGCTATAAGTCAGTGCATTATCGTTAAGGAATGCTAGCTTAATGTATTGAAAGCAAAAACGTCATATGACAGTTGACGTGTGAGGATGAACACCAGTCACCTGAGAGATTAAGGTTTGTAGCTCGTTAGCTTGCCAGTTACGTTATTGCTATTATTTTGCTGGAGTAAAGCAGCTTGGGCTAGTTAAGCATAACATTAACTAGCTAACGCTACCATTAACGTTACTTGTGTTGACGGGTAGAGAACACGATACATACAACAGTGCGCTCAGCTTGAGACAGCATGAATAACGCAGAAATACATTTTAAAATCGCAAATGCAAGCTAGCGCCTAACGTTTCATGTGAGTGTTGTTTTAGCTATGTTTTTCTAGGGAAATTATCAAAGTGACATCGAGTAAGTTATACGAGCGCTGACGTTAGCCAATTTGCCAAACACACAATTTAATGGCCCGTGACCAACTGAGTAAGAGTGTCAGCTAGTGAGCGAACCAGAAAAGAAAAACACTTAACGTTAATGAGATCAGATAGCAAACTATTTGACGTTAGATACGTGTAGTTTGTGTTACCTAAACTATACTAAAATATTAGCCGGTAACTATTTCGCGAATTAGTAGTTAGCTCGCTACTCTTGCCAGGTAATTTAGTTTTGAGCAGCTCAAGCTTCTCCGGTGTTGCAATGCCCCTGATGTTCTTGGAGAGGTTTCCGTGGCCTAGTTTGCGGACCTACACGGCACTGAGCGCCGTCCTGCTTGTCGGGAGTGTCCTCAGTGCCTATACCATTGTGACTGAACCGAGATTCGCCTCAGAGACGGAAGAATCCGTTGAAACGCAAGATGTAGACGAGGAATCTCCGCTTTTCGACCTTGGAAATGAAGTGGCTACCAAGGTGCTACAGTACCTAGTATCTGACAGCTTCTACGTTTGGGTGAGTTTTTTAATTTTTTTTTAAAGAAATTAATTTTCTGTGCCAGTGTTTTATGAATTATGTAATTCGATGTCCATTTAGTTTGTGAAAGACGTATGATATAGAGGTGATGTGCAGTGGCACATATGGGAGGGGGTGGGCCATAACAATTGTTCTGTAGATGGGCTGGCCTGGGGTGGTAGGACCCAATGTGAGAAATTTGAATGGGGACAAAAATCCCTGGTGAAGTGTATTGATTCCTCTTGGTGTTTCCTTCACACAGGTGCTGGTGAATACAGTTTGTTGTTTCCTGATGCTAATTGCAAAGATTATCCAGTGCATAGTGTTTGGCCCACTTAGAGTCAGTGAAAAACAGGTGAGGTTGAAAATGAGACGAGCATCATTAAATTATCTACTTAAATGATCAATTTCACATGTGATTGCATTTTCATCCACAAAGGGTTATACAAATATATTTGTTTTGTGCATCACAAATGTTAATTAATCAATGTTTAATATTCATTGAGTATTAATTTCCTCATATGGCAGACAACATCAGCAGGCTAATTGGGTTGGGAATTTTTGAAGTATCAGCCTGAATACTAGTTCTTTTCCAACTGTGTGAAGTTTGTTCAAACCTCCCAGTTTCACACTATGTGTACGAGTTATGACTGCACTTTGCCCTGTAAAATGGAAAGTGCAAGGTCATGCTGTTAAAGGTTCGACATACTATGTATGCTACCTGCTTCATTAAAATAAATCTGCATTTGTTCTGTGAGAAAGTGTGGTTGAACTTTCCAAGCAATTGTAAATATGCCTTGTAAATTATATTCCTGTGGTTAAATTTTATATACTAATTTACCCTTTCCAGCAAACTTGCATTAAGCTCAAAGTTAAACTTATTGGTAATTAATTAATGCTAAATAATGATTGCAAAGTGAGATGGGAGCAATTTGACAGAAAACAGGCCTGAAGTCTAGGCTTCTCCTTCTCTCTCAGCACCTGAAGGACAAGTTCTGGAACTTCATCTTCTACAAATTCATCTTCATCTTTGGGGTGCTGAATGTGCAGACCGTGGAGGAGGTGGTAACGTGGTGCCTGTGGTTCGCAGTGCTGGTCTTCCTGCACCTCATGGTTCAGCTCTGCAAGGACCGCTTTGAATATGTCAGTTTCTCGGAAGATGTGCACACATACAATGTCTGAGTTTGCCCTTTGGGGCCCATGAACCTCTGGTTTGGGGCACAGTATTGAATGAAATGCTTGGCCTGAAAGTGCCAAATCGTCTGTGTTACGTCCCTGTATAATTAACAAGCTAATTAACAGGCTAGTGTCCTAATGACTGTGTAGCACATATGCTCCATAGCTAGGTTAGGGTTTAAATTGTATTTTTTTGGCAGGCTGAGTTTTCACATTGTCATTCAGCTGACCAGACAATTGGTTATTATTACCTTAGTAAATATGTACATTTTACCACATAAACCAAATTGCTTCCACGAGGGTGCTTGTTTTTTCAAGGCAGCCCGTCTGGACTAAATATGGCTATGGAAAATGCTGAAGTTGCAAGAATTTCAGAACTGTGCTACTTAACTGATCTATCTTTACAAATCTATATAACTGTTTTCAGCACTGGTTATAACCAAGCTTTTACAGGTTTTTGAAAAATCCGAATACTTCCCATGAAAGATGGCCGGAGGAAAAACGTTTTCGTTTTGGCACAGGTTGCCTGACCCCAGGTTTGAACTTGTGTAATGTAATATTTAACACATTTATACCTGGCACAGATGTGTACTTTCCCAGAATTCGAATGAGATCACCTCGTATCACTTCAGCAATTACCAAGGCCCATATCTTTTTCAGAGCCTGCACTAATAATAGCTACACATGCAGGCAGTCTTATGCTCACGTGGGGTTCACCCAGCAACTTTGGAACACAAAAAATATATGTGGTCATCTGAACATGTATCCGATGGTTAATTTCTATAGTAATTTAAAACCCTAATAATATCCCCTTAAGCATCCGTCAGTGAATGAGCACTGCTGATCACGTTGGGGAAGTGATTGGAACAGCACGGCTGTTGCAGATAAATGGCAGATTGTTTTGGGGGTGGGTGGGCGGGCATCTCATAGAATTTATTTAATAATGAAAGGAAACTAAGAAATGGTTACACAAGACTTGAATGGTGGCCAGCGTATTTTCCAGATTCGTCATTGTGTCAAATTGTCCAGCGTTGTTTCAAAGGACTAACTGTTCTTTTTATAGATTATTTATAATAAAAAAATTTGGTAGAGTAATTGATAACAAAATGATAAATAATCAATAGCTGCAGCCCTAATGGCAGTTGTGCTATTTTTCTGCTAACCAATTGTTGTACAGTTAAGCCGGAAAGTCTGCACACCCCTTTCACCTTCTCCACGTTTTGTTACGTTACAGACATTCTACAATAGATTGAGTTCATTTTTTGTCTCAAAATTCTACACAAAATAGCCCATAATGACAAAGTGAAAACAGGTTTTTAGACATTTGTGCTAATTTATTAAAAATCAAAATGTAAAATATCATATGTACACAAGTGTGCACACCCTTTGATATGACACCCAAAAGTGACCTGAGGTGCATTTTATTTCCACTGATACTGCTTGAGATGTTTCTACAACTTAATTGGAGTCCACCTGTGATAAATTCAATTGATTGGACATGATTGGGGATTGCCAACACCTGCCTATATAAGGTCCCACAGTTGACAGTGTATGTCAGAGCAAACTCCAAGCCATGGAGTCAAAGGAATTATCTGCAGACCTCAGAAACAGGATTGTGTCAAGGCATAGATCTGGACAAGGGTACGGAAAAAATCTGCACCTTTATAAGGTCCCAAAGAGCACAGTGGCCACCATCATTCGTAAATGGAAAATGTTTGGAACCAATAAGAATATTCCTAGACCTGGCCGCCCGGCCAAACTGAGCAATCGGGGAAGACGGGCCTTAGCCGGGGAGGTGAGCAGGAACCCGAGGGTCTCTCTGACAGAGCTCCAGCGTATCCTTGTGGAGATGAGAACCTTTCAGAAGATCAACCATCCAGGCAGCACTCCACCAATCAGGCCTTCATGGTAGAGTGGCCAGACAGAAGCCCCTCCTTAGTAAAAGGCACATCACAGCCCGCTTGGAGTTTGCCAAAAGGCACCTAGAGGACTCTCAAACCATGAGAATCAAGATTTTCTGGTCTGATGAAACCAAAATTGAACTTTTTGGCCTGAATACCAAGCATCACGTCTGGAGGAAACCAGGCACCGCTCATCACCTGGCTAATACCATCCCTACAGTGAAGCACGGCGGTGGCAGCATCATGATGTGTGGGGATGTTTTTCAGCAGCGGGAACGGGGCGACTAGTCCTGATAGAGGGAAAGATGAATGCAGCTAAGTACACTGAGATCCTTGAAGCAAACCTGCTCCAGAGTGCTCTGGACCTCAGACTGGGGCGAAGGTTTACCTTCCAACATGACAACGACCCAAAGCACACAGCCAAGAGAACAAAGGAGTGGCTTCGGAGAAAGTCTGTGCATGTCCTTGAGTGGCCCAGCCAGAGCCCAGACCTGAATCCAATTGGACATCTGTGGAAAGAGCTGAAAATGTACCGACGCTTCCCATCCAACCTGACGGATCTTGCAAGGATATGCCAAGAGGAATGGGAAAAAATGTCCAGAAACAAGTGTGCCAAGCTCGTAGCTTCTTTTCCGAGACGCCTTATAGCTGTAATCGCTGCCAAAGGTGCAGCAACCAAGTATTAGGCTAAGGGTGTGTACAGATATGTAACCCATAAATAACCTATTTTTGTCAGTAAAATAAAATTGCATATTTTCTAAAAACCTGTTTTCACTTGGTCATTATTGGCTATTGTGTGTAGATGTTTGAGGCAAAAAATTAACTCAATCTTTTGTAGTATATTTATAGTATAAACGTGGAGAAGGTGAAACGGGTGTGCAAACTTTCCGGCTTGACTGTGCCTTTGAATTTCTTTATACATAGCTGATATCATGCCAAGTAAAAAGTTGTTGTGTATGTCTATCTGTGGTCCTCTCAGCTCTCTTTCTCCCCGACCACCCCGATGAGCAGCCACGTGCATGTGCTGTCCCTGTTGGTGTCCATGTTACTCTCCTGCTGTGGGCTGGCTCTGGTCTGCGGAATGGTGGGACAACCGCACGGGATGCACACTGTGTCCTTCATGGCTGCCGAGGTAGGAGCTCATCAACAGGATCAACTGGTACAGAACAGCCAGCAACACTGTAAATGTGCATAAAGCTGAAATTAAAGGTTTTTTTTGTCCTGTAACGTTTAGCATGCAGCTGCTGAGCATCCAGTTGTCTTGGTATTCTCATAGCGCTTAACGAATAGTCTTAAGAGCAGCGTGTATACATTGTATTCACATGCATACGGCCTGATGATTATCTGGGAGGACAACATGACTTTCAATTTTGGTTGTTTCTTCCAGTGCCTGCTGGTTACCGTGCGAACAGGCCATGTCATCATGCGGTAAGTCCCCTGCAAACCCCCTGACCCCCATAATCCCACAGATCTATCCGCTAGGCCAGAGTTAGCCGGGTCGACTCTCACACAGGAGACCAGAGAGCTTCCCTGTACATACTGCAGCTGCTACAGAAAGGCTGCATTGTGGTTAAGAGGGGGGGATTAGGATTATTCTGAGTTGTCAATTAAAATGTTATTTTTGAAACTTTAATCTGATAAGGAACTACACACTCACACAGACGATCTGGAGCTGGTAATTGAATACTGATCTGCATTAGAATTTTTGTCAGGTAAATATTTTAAGTTTTTGTGCAAGAAATGTTATGTTTAGGGGGCCCTAGTGAAATAAAGTAAACATATTGGTGCTGTCAATCGATTAAAGTTTTTAGTCGTAATTAATCTCACAATTTTGATAGTTAATTTTGATTAATCACGTATTTAATCGCACTTTGGAAGTACATTTTTTTAACAGCATTATTTTGTTGAGTAAACATTAAGATAAGATGGACTGGAAGTAATGTAAGCACAAGCAATCCATGATGATTCAGATCTTTTTTAATGATGATCCTCCACAGCTTTAAGTGTTTGACAGTGTAGTCACAACACCAGCTTCAAAATTAAATTAAAAATTACATTGGCAGCTTTTAATTAAATTAATCTGGTGATCTTACGCTTTAAATAGACTCTTAATATTCTTGTAAATACTAAAGAAATGTGGAACACAGTGAACACAATCTTTCTCAAAATGGTTTGCTATATCAAGATACTGTACGAAACACGGTGGTGATGCACAATGAAAATAATATTTGATTAATTAATGGGAAAACGAAATAACTTGATAATTAAAGTGAGGTACTGCATCCCCATTGTTTCAAAAACCTGAGCCACAATGTAAGGTCGCTTCCTATTTCTTTTCTTTAACCCAGTTGCTGAGACAAATTAGTCTGTTAACATTATCGGTGGATAACGCAGCTCTCTACTTTAGTAAAATATGATCGGAGAGTGAGAATAGTCTTTCACAAGGCACTGTTGTTGCAGGTATTTCAAAATATTTCTGTATAAGATCTGCCAAGCCTTCGTAGGCAGCTGTGTGTGTGTTGATCACTGCAATAATCCGCAATAATGCAACAGCCGTCGCATAATTAAGGAGTTTCAATTTAGCAGTTTTCTTCTGTATCATGTATAGCTAGCTAGCACAGTCAGGATCTGTCAGGTTTCAGGATCTGTCACTGTCAGGATCAGGTTTAGCCTACCTTACAATGGTTAAAGAGATCGTGGGAAATCTGGTCATAGATCTGCATTTATTGGGACCTCCACAGCCAAAATAAGAAAAGGCAATTCATTGCGCTAAAAAATGTACGTGTTAATCACGTAATTAATCGCATGAGTTAACGCATTAATGTTGACAGCCCTAATAATCATTCGAAATGATGTGGCTCTTTTTAGGGAAACTCATTATTTTAGTCAGTAAACCAAGGGCCATTAACCTGAATTACAATTTTACCTACGTTACATTTTTAATACCTTCTTCTTCATCCATATTGTAGTGTAATTGCAAGGGTATACACATTTTCTTTTTACTGATTTATTCAAGTTACAGTGGTCTAAGGTGCAGACTTTCAGTCTGTGCAGTTGCACCCCGAGGATCAGGGGTTCGATCCCCAGTCCGAGATCCGAGTATGGCCGATGCCTTGAGGGAGAGGCAATTAGCGGCCGCTCCCGGGGTAGGGGAAGGACTCGGTGGGGGAGAATCCTCACATACAAACGGCCTCGGGGGAGCTGGAATCACGGTCAGGAGCTTGAGGAGTCACGGTCTGAAGAGGGCGTGGCAGCCTCTTTCCTACTACCGGCTGACGGGGTTGTAGCAGTGAATTCTCAAGCGGTTGCTACACGGGAAATTGAATTACATAGTGTACAATTGGCTACCAAATTGGCAGAAAAATGGGGAAATCAGAAATGAAACCAAAAAATCTTTTAAAATTATTATTCAAGTTAAAACTAACAAAAAAAATGTTTTTCTCTGCAACATCCTGTTCAGCTTATTGAAACAACAATTTCCCTCAGTGCATTTTCTTTTTCCCTTTTGTATCCCGTGAAATAAGTCTTGAAATCTTAGAGGCATTAACTGACACCAATATTATCATTCATATGAGTATTATCATATTATAGTATCTTACAAGTCCATCTGGAATGATAGTAATATTTTAATTGTAAGTGTGGTCGTATGGCCTTTTACAAAAGAATCCAGAAAAACCACCAGATGCACAAGATTGTTATTATGCAAATATCTTAAAGTACAATTGAACATCGGTAGAACTTTGGGTTGTGTAGCTACCTGGCCATGATACAAGTCCAAATGGTGGTGAAATATGTTAGTTGATCTGTGCTCCCCTGGGGTGATGATCCAGAATTGGGTATTTGTCGCTCTCCATTCACGTCTATAGGGGAGCTAAAACGGTCTCAAAATTACACTTCTAGCATGTATACAAACGCGAACAAAGTGGATTCTGTCAATACAAACAATAACAAACAAAAAATTTTTTAAAATGAAATGGCCCTTTCCTGGCTTTTTCATATTTTATTTGGAACGTAGATTTGGTAGGTAATTCTTGCGCCGATGCTTCAGAAACCACTCATTGCTCCAAATTTCTACATTTTTACACAAAAAAGTTCAGTTTGCTTTAAAGGGGAATTTAACCAAAAAAATATAATTTATTTGAAGAAAAGTAACTGTCCTCCTGATTAAAATAAGCTATTGGCCAACTCTCTACCTGTAGTGAATGCAGAGATATAGCCCCAAAATACTGTGCATGTTCCAGGTACCTGCCTTACTTTTGACTACAATGGTCTCTGGGCGGGCATCACACAATGCCAGTCACAGGTTTCCACTACAACAGAATACAAACAGAGGGGCTGGGCGTAACTACTTCACATGGAATCCGTTCTTCTACTCGCTAACAAGCTAGCCACGAAAGAAAAAATTAGATTAATGGTGTTCATTTCAGTTTACTTTCGTGCTTAAGTTCTACTGAAAAGAAAATGCTGCTTCGTTTGTATGGCAAATTTGCTAGTGTTTAACTTTGGCGAAGGAAGGAATTTATTTTTCCCAGCTATCGCAAGATGAGCGTGAGAATCAATGCTGACTGCAAAGTACTTTTGCCAAGATGATTTTTGGGGGAGAATATTTGAGGAGACTAACAGTACTGAACATACTGAGCCTGGTCAACACCCCCTTCGCCTAGTATGGGAGGTATTGCCAAATTCAACTTACCCCGCCCATTGTAGTTTTTTAAAAAATGAGGAAGGGTGGAGGAGTATGTAACTTTGACATACACCTCTACCAAATTTGCATCTTTCCTAGCAGTTAAACTGAATGAACCAAAACTGTTTAATTCAGCCTATTTTGAGCTCCTGGGAAACAGTGTCCCACAGCCTGTCTATGCTGAGAACGGCTCATTGGTGTTCCTGCGGAGTCGGGCGATAACCAGCCCTGTGTCCGACTGCCGGCAGGTACACCATCCACCTGTGGGACCTGAACCACGAAGGAACCTGGGAGAGCAAGGGCACCTACGTGTACTACACCGACTTCATCATGGAGCTGGTGCTGCTGTCCTTGGACCTTATGCACCACATCCACATGCTGGTAAGAGAGCCCTGTCCACCAGGCTGCCAGACACAGAACTATCCAGATATATGGGCCTCATGGTCTTTGTTCAGCTTAAGGTTTTCCCAAAGTAAAGTCAGGATTTATCATTCTGCGCATTACATTACATTACATTGCATTACAATATTTTGGCAGGCCCTTTTCTCCAGAGAGACAAAAGGTAGTGGGTAACATCAGTGATACTCTCAGCAATACAAAAACGTTATATCACCAAGAAGGCACAGAGACCCATTTGTAATCTCTTAGTGTAATGTTAACCTAGCAGACAACAAAAAAAAGGCGCTGTTACAGTGCATTGCTGATAACGACGAGCCCTGGGCTCGCCGCGTTCTTATGGCCTGCTCTGTACCCGACAGCTCTTTGGCAACATCTGGCTCTCGATGGCGAGCTTGGTGATCTTCATGCAGCTGCGCTACCTCTTCCATGAAGTGCAGCGTCGCATCCGCCGCCATAAAAACTACCTGCGTGTCATCGACAATATGGAGGCCAGGTATGGTCCCAGAGCTCTCCCAAAGTAGCTTCACAAACACAGTTCCGAGTGGGTAAGGCGACCCATCAGCCGATGCCAATGTCGGTACCAATAATTTGGTAGTTCTGCTTCCAAAGTTTTTATGGTCAACTGTAAAGTGCATTTCTGAAATATCAGTGTTTCCAGTGAGAATTTTCAGGCCTGCTGGTAGGCACTGATAAACCCCTAAAGTGACGTGGCACACGGGGTGGCATATTGGCGTGGTCAGATGGTGCAGCAAGCGCTCTGCAATTTATATTTGCTTTAAAATTTCTGTTCGCCCTGTGTATTGAAGACTCGAAACAAAATGATCACAAGGAGAAGATTACTAAAAGCTGCAGTAGGCAAGACTTCTGCCTGCTGCTCTCCTCCCTCCTATCTCTCCCCTAAGCCCCTCCCACCAAATGATGCTCCTGACATGCATGGGCATATGTGCACACGCTCCAAACATGCACAAGTTTGATCAGAGGCAGGTGCTGCCAACCCACGGATTCCGTTGTAGCTAACATTAGCTTACTAGTCAGTCATGTCTGATTCAAAGGTTATAAACAACACTGACCCGAATAAGCGAACATACGAATGTGAATGAATAACACAATAAAGTTTATATTATTTCAATGCCTACACTAAAACCTAATGCTAGTCTAGAATGCTAATAACCAAGCTAGTGTCCTAAAATTTCTTATTACAGTAACGTCACTGAAAAATCCCTGACTTGTTTACAATATTCTCGGACATAATGTTCGAAACCGACCTTTTGCCCCATGATTTGCTCCCATTCATCCATAGCTCTGCGCTATGAATCAGGTTTGGCAAAAACCAATAACAGCACATTTTTTCTTTTATATTTTTGTTTTCAAAAGCTTCAGAAGCTAACGTTTCATCCTTGTTTGGACGCACTCACTGGTAGCTAGCTATGTGACTCGCTAGCTAGCTTGTAATAACTCTTACTGTTACAGGCAGAAAGCCAGCAGCATGACGAGCAGAGTGAGCACTGAGCAGTGGTGCACTCACAATAAAAAAAGCTAATGTTGCTAGCTACTTATGTTGGCTTGTTTGCATAGCACATTGTAGGCATATTAGCAGGTAGCTAGTTAGCTTACCTGTGAATCTGAAATTGGGCAACATCAGCATCCCTCTTCAGCCCTTTCAATTCCCGCAGCTCTCGCCAGCGCCGAAAGGCCACACCAATATTCATTCTCGTCTGATCTCTTCTGTTGACATTCCTCATTTTTTCTTTATGCTCCTCTAGGTTCTTATTTTTTTTTTCTTTTTTGGGCTATGCTTGGCAGTGTACGCCGTTGTCTGTAAAGGTAGAATTGGAAGTTTTTTTAGTATTTTCCACAGCAGCACCAGCAGTCAGGCACCTTCCATTCCACTTCTTTCCTCTCCGCCGGGGTCTTCCGTTTCTTAGTATGCTTGGCAGTGTATGCCGTTGTTGGTAAAAGTGGAATTTCTAAATTTGTTTATGTTTTCCATAGCTAAGTTTGCACACGCTAGTTGGCTAGTGCTGCTGATTGCTGAAAAGGAAAAAAAAAAAAGAGCCGTGGCATGCATGCACGGAGACTGGCAGACAGGGAGGGGTTTGTCCGACGGGGATGATCTTTTGCTTATAGCTTATAACAAACTATAGATAGTTGCCATGATTGGTAGCTACATAGCTAGCCCTGATTGGTTGGTTTTTTGAAGACCGGCTTGATATTTTTTGACAGCCTAGTACAGAGCCCAGGACACTCACAGAAACCAGATTCTTTTCTCAGAACACTTGATTTATTGATAGCTGCTGGAATGTAATGAGAAAATGTAGTCATTTCACCAAAATGATACCAAAAAAATTGTGCCTACTGCACCTTTAATACGCTGCATTTATTGTTTATTGCATAAAAATATGATGTGTAATCTATGCCACGTTATAATTGAAGGGTTAGTTTTGGACATATCTCATTTATTACTTAGCTGTGATCTTGTCAATTGATGGAGACCATTTTCAGCTGATTCCAAGGACATTTAATACTTTTGTACTTTGTCTTCTCTCGTAACAGATCAAGCATGTCGATCGCCAAATGTAGATTCGCCAGTTCGCAAGCCAAGCTTTTGATTTGTAAATGTGAACATTGGAAACATATCTGAAAATGTTATTTGCATTTGTGAATATAATTTTTGCATTCATCCAAATGAAGTTTTACGAAACACAAATTTAGAGGTGTTTTCGTGTGTGTGGATGGTAAATATAATTGTGGATTATACTTTTGTGTTTGTTTATTTTTGATAGAAATCTACCTCCATAAATTTCTCTTTGCTGAATTATTATGATTATTATTACACATCAGAGCTGATTATAAACCTGACTGAGAGGGCACTTTTAGACTAGACCTAAAGACTTGATGAGCTGTGGGTTCCCATTATTGTGAAAGTTTGACGCGTATTGTATCCCCGTTTTGATTTGCAGGTTTGCGGTAGCCACCCCAGAAGAGCTGGCAGCCAATAATGACGACTGCGCCATCTGCTGGGACTCCATGCAGGCAGCACGCAAACTGCCCTGCGGACATCTCTTCCACAAGTAACATCTAACATCTGACCAGGCCTCGTCGTTATGTTTTAGCATGCAACACTCCAGCTACTGTGTCAGTCAGGATTTTACAACAATGAATCAAACTGTAGTTTGTTTTATTGTCCTGATAACAGAGAGGGAGTTCTATTTCATACCGGTCAACACGCCACGGTATGGGTCATCCTCGCAGAGAGGGGGAGCTACTAGGAGATTGTTTATCAAATTAACCACCACTATGGGCGGAACCACATCACGCCATAAATATGGCGCTGGTACACCGCTCGACCTCTTTTTGCCTCCTCGAGGTGAGCTGAGATTGTGTTTGTTGGTTCCTTTGGAATCCGCGATTTTCGCAAAAACCTTTTGTTTTCTGCCTCTCCCGATCGCCCGGACAACGTAAGTTTCCGGGGCTTTCCCTCCCCCAGCAACGCGGAACTGCGGTTTGCTTGCTGTTGTTT
Organism: Ilyophis sp. 1 JC-2022; assembly: GCA_022702515.1. NCBI lineage: Eukaryota > Metazoa > Chordata > Actinopteri > Anguilliformes > Synaphobranchidae > Ilyophis > Ilyophis sp. 1 JC-2022. Next base: position 104,080 of record JAKUDI010000082.1, on the reverse strand, counting down.
GCTGCTTTACACGGTAAGATATTACCTTGTTGCAGCCAGTTCACGGCCGGTTTTTTCATTACAGAATTAGATCGGATTTACCCGATATCTTTCTGATTGCATTGCGTTGTTTTACTTGTTATTTGCATAGCAACAATTACACGCATGATACAATAAAGTAAGCCTCCGCGTCCTCTCGTGGTCCTCCAGTGCTACTGTTGCGGACCCTTGACTGGCGCTGGACTCGCTTGAAAAACGTTGTAGGCAGATTGCTGCCGTTCTTTACAGAAGTTTATATTATTATTAACTAATATTCTTCTGTCTTATATTAGCCGCTGGGCTTGGTGTTGTTAGTTGCGCAGTAGCAACAACAACAACAACAATAGAACAACGAAAAGGCTGGAAGGAGCCCCTGTGTCCGTTAGGGCAGACGCTACCTGAAGCTTCCACACCCCCCTCGGTCCTTCAGTACCACTGATTTGGGCCCTCGGCTTGGTGTCGGACATACTCTATTCCTGTAGGTTTGGACAGCACGCTGCCATTCCAACAGAAGAGAAAAAAATATATAATAAATAAATAACTAAATAAAATAAAAAAAATAAAAAAGCCAGAAGGGGCCTCTCTGCTCGTGAGAGTAGAAGCTGCTGGAGGCTTCCACATCCCCTCGCGGTCCCTCAGTACCACTGATTTGGGCCCTTGGCTTGGTGTTGGACACACTTCTGGGCTAAGCATGTCGGAAGGCGTACAGAATCCGGGAGATGGTGGGCCGTCGGGGGAGGACGTCCCACCTGGGCAATCAACTTTTGTGGAGCATGATATGGAGCCGTATGCTCAAGGGGCTGGGTTTGGCAAAAGCGCTAGGAAGCGTAAGCATCAGGAACCGGAGTTCCATCAGCTTCAGCTACAGGTGCAGGCGATGCAGCAGACCCTTCTGGGGCTGGTAGCATCACAGCAGCAGTCACCCAGGCCTCGGGAACCTCAGGGCCCAGTGCCTGGACCGTCCTGCCGTCACCCCGACGAGCTGTCTACGACGGCGTCGGATAGCCTGTACTGTCGGACAGACCCCCAACAGTCTGGCACTGAAGGTGGGTCAGTGTCTGCCCAGAAAAGCGACAATGCTTCTGAACTCCCGCCCTTGGATCCCTCCGATCGGGCGGTGATTCTCAGGGCAGCTGAACGCGCTCGCTTACCCCCCTTGGCGGTTCCTGCTCCCTCACTTTTCAGCCGTGGCCTTCTTCGGCCCATGACAGGGGGGTTACCACCCCTGCCTGATTTTTTGACAGAACTGCAGGCATCCTGGCAGTCTCCTGGGGCATATAGACTCCCCAAGACCCAGTTAGCCAATATGGCGGGTGCCGCGTCCTCCTACGTTGGCGGCTCCTCCACAGATTGGGACTATGTTTTCAATGCTCGCAGGCGCTACCTTTAGAGCTGATAGTGATTCCCAGCATCCCAATAGGCGATGCAGGGCTACTGACAAGCGGGTGTGTAAGGCTTATCAGTCCGCCGCTCTTGCGGCCCGACTGGCTAACACTAACGCACTACTGCTGGTGTACCTGGAGGGTATGCTGCAGGACATGTCCTCCGCTGCCCCCAGTAACTCAGCAATAGAGATGCTGCGTGTGGTGGACATTATGATGCGCGGGGCTAGTGCTCATGCCCAAGCCCTGGGGCACTCCATGTCCTCACTCGTTCTGGCACACCGACTAGTCTAACAGACTAAAGACAGGTAGCAGCCCTTACTGCCCCAGTGATTCCGGGGCAGGTGTTCAGGCCGCCTGCGGAGGCTGCCTTAGAGCAGTCACGCAGGGCGAGAGAGATGTTGGGGGCGGTAGGATGGGCTCCAGCCCCACGGGCCCCAGCAAGAGGGACCCATTTTTTCCACAGAGCACCCCCAGCTTCAGGTCCCGCCCCCACTGGGGAGCACACGAACTTCCAGGGGCCTTCATCCGGCTCTCTGGAGCCAAGGGCCTCGCGTTTCTCGCGGGACCAGGCGCGGTTCCGGAAACCTTCCGGTAAGTCAGCTTCCCGAGGCCAGTTCCGTCGGTGGTGGTTACCAGCCTCCGGCACCGCGTTTTTCCCCTCTCCATCTCGCAAAGTGGCACCTATGGATGCTCCGCCTCGCCAATCTCCTCCTTCAGGTGAGAGATGGCGACTGGTTCACCTCTGTGGATCTAAAGGATGCATACTTCCATATCCCCATACACCGGGATCACCGGACGTACCTCCGCTTTTCCTTCAAGGGCACAGGGTACGAGTACTCGGTCCTCCCCTTTGGCCTAGCTCTGGCCCCACGCACTTTCACAAAGTGCATGGATGCCGCACTGATCCCACTCCGTCGTCAGGATATCCGCATTGCGAATTACCTGGATGACTGGCTGATCTGTGCTCCATCAGTGGCCTCAGCCGCCCAGGTGGTGCCACTTGGGCTGCTGCATATGCGCCCGTTACAGCATTGGGCGATGGCACTGGGAGTGAGCCCGCACGAAGACGGGCGGCGACTCCTCCCCATTACCCAGAAATGCCTAAAAATGGTGGATTGGTGGCTCACCACCCCTGGCCTCAAGGAAGGCGTTCCCTTGGGGCCGGCAGGGGTGAGGGCAGACAGCTCCACGGTAGTGTCCTACATCAACCGCCAGGGTGGGGTACGGTCCCCAATCCTGCATGCGAAAGCACGTCAAATCCTGCTATGGGCACATGCCCAATGCATGTCCCTGAAGGCAGTGCACGTGCCAGGTATAACCAATGTGGCAGCCGATATGCTGTCCAGGGGTGGCCCGAGACCAGGGGAATGGCGCCTGCACCCAGAGATTGTGCAGTCCATTTGGTCCCGCTTCGGGGAAGCACAGGTGGACTTCTTCGCATCCAGGGAGAATGCTCACTGCCCCCTGTGGTACTCTATGATGGACACGACGGGGACATTGGGCGTGGACGCACTGGCACACCAGTGGCCTCCAGCCCTGCTCTATGTTTTTCCCCCCATGCCTCTCCTGCCCACAGTTCTGGCGAGGATCAGGAACTCAGGGGCACAGGTTCTGCTGATTGCCCCCAACTGGCCTCAGCAGAGATGGATGGCGGACCTAAGGGAATCCCTACGGGGCACCCCCTGGCCCCTCCCAACCAGGGCGGATATGCCGCCGCAGGCCCAAGGCCTGCTGTGGCATCCGGACCCAGAAATGTACAACCTGCATGTTTGGCCCGTGGGCAGAGTTGCTGGCAGGGCCTAGAATCAGCAGTGCTGGAGACACTTCAGGCGTCCAAGGCCCCTTCCACAAGGGCGCTGTACGCCGGGAAGTGGGGCAGGTTCGGCCGCTGGTGCGAAACGAACGGGTCTAGCCCGACCCGGTGTGACGTATCAGTCGTCTTGGCGTTCCTCCAGTCCCTTCTGAAAGAAGGTCTGGCGGAATCTACACTAAGGGGATATTTGGCGGCCATATCGGACTACCAAGACATTATTGAAGGCCAGACGGCGGGAGCTCACCCTCTCGCCAGTCAATTCCTCCGAGGAGCCAGGCGGCTTCGGCCGCCTAGATCGAACGCAGTCCCTTCTTGGGACCTGCAGCTGGTCTTAAATGCTCTCACTGAACCGCCATTCGAGCCCCTGACTGGGCTCAGCCTAAAGCTCCTCTCTTGGAAGATGGCCTTCATACTCGCTATCGCCTCCGCGAGGCGCGTAAGCGAGCTACATGCACTGTCGATACACCCTGCCTGTATAAGGCTGGGGGACAGTAGCTCATCGGTCTCTTTGCGTCCCAACCCCGCGTTTCGGCCTAAGGTCCTTTTGCGGTCATACATCTCGCGGCCTATCGTGTTGGAGGCGTTTCATCCTCCTCCCCATGAGACCCCTGAAGAGGCCAGACTGCACTCACTGTACGGTTAGGAAGACTAATAACCTGTTTGTGTGTTATGGAGGGGCTACACAGGGGCTTGCCCTGTCTAAACAGCGCTTAGCCCACTGGATCGTAGATACGATTTCCAAGGCTTACAGCAGCTCTAATGCGCCCCCTCCAACAGGTGTGGTAGCTCACTCCACTCGGAGCGTAGCTACCTCCTGGGCCTTACTACGTGGCGCCCCACTCGCTGACATTTGCGCAGCGGCGGGCTGGGCCTCATCACTCACTTTCGCCAGGTTTTATAACTTGGACGTAGTGTCATTGGCATCAGTTGCCTCCTCTGTCCTTGGGGCAGCTGAGCAACCTTGTAAGTAAAATGGTGATGATTCAGGGTTATCATCACCCATTGGTTATGTTCCACGTTCCCACTTGAGCTTGTTCTTCTGTTAAGAACAGCAGCCAATGGTGTAATTTTATTGATCGGTCCCGCACTCATGCTATGATATGCGGTCCTGGTTACCCCACTACATCCCCGCCTGACTTATTTGATATACAGTAACCCATACCGTGGCGTGTTGACCGGTATGAAATAGAACGTACGGGTTACGGATGTAACCCCGGTTCTATGAATACGGTCAACACGCCACGCGGTGTTGTCAGGCGGGGAACCTTGCGCCCGCAGGACGGCAAGTGCCCTCAAGTCGGCAAAAGAGGTCGAGCGGTGTACCAGCGCCATATTTATGGCGTGATGTGGTTCCGCCCGTAGTGGTGGTTAATTTGATAAACAATCTCCTAGTAGCTCCCCCTCTCGGCGAGGATGACCCATACCGTGGCGTGTTGACCGTATTCATAGAACCGGGGTTACATCCGTAACCCGTACGTTTTGCAGTGTAACTTGAAGTGAATATCCATACAGAATGGACATTTAGGAATAATATACTTTAGAGGCAATATACATTGTATCCAATATTATCTTTTTTTTAAATACATTTTTCTGTTTCTAAATGAGATTTTATTATCGGACACCAACTTAAAGAAAAAAATAAAGTGAATGAGTCCTAATTTTTTTATGAATGTGGCCCCAAGTGTAAGATTTACTGCTTATAAAAAGAGACATGATGCTGTGAATGAATAAGGTCTGAGAGTTCAGTTGTTTGTTTGTGCGTGTTCACATAGCTCGTGCCTGCGGTCCTGGCTGGAGCAGGACACCTCCTGCCCCACGTGCCGCATGTCCTTGAACATCAATGAGGGAGGCCGGGTGCCGGACAATCGCCAGAGGGAACCCCTGGACGACAACATGGGCCCTGGGCCAGGGGCCGAAGCCCGCCCCCACCTCAACCAGCACAACCACTTCTTCCATTTCGATGGTAAAAGACGCCAGAAGCGCTGGCCCCTGGCTTTCACGTTATCCGCATAAGTATTTAAATGGTTGAGTGTGTTTGCAAACAGACCTGGACCTGTTGAAATGCTTTCTGCCCTCCAGTTCCTTGAACACTGTTTTAAAAGTGTCTGTTTTCGCCTAAATTCAGAAAGGTCTTCCTTGATTTTTGGTCTGTATACTGTCAAATATGTTGTTACGACCCAGAATCCACCTGCATTACAATAACCGATTGGTTACAATGGGTCTAACAAAAATGTGTGCCAACTCAAGTAAGCCTTCTTAAAAATACATAGTTTTGCTTAATTTGCAGGAACTCAGCAGCAACAATGGTAGGTAAAACTAGAGGAAGCTCAAACTTACTTACCTAATCTTTAGTATCATAGCTATTTAAGTCTGAACCGGAAAACAAAATACCAAAAGGCAAATGAGTCTTCCGCAGCCTTACTAAACTTCACTAATTTCTTCCTTTCTATCAAAAAGCAACACTATATAAAAAAGGAGAGCTTCCTCCCAAAATTTACATAGAAAGCAGAGCCCCAAACCAAAGAAAAAGAGGAATGACCAATGAGAGAAATGCCACAAGTATATATGCTCCCCTGGTAATCAGGCACAGGTGTCTTCAATTCCCAATCGTGACCCAAGTGAGCCGAATGAAACCAGTTTCAGACAAAAAAAAAATAAAGGGGTACACTCGCAAAGCAGCATTGGGACGTAACATATGTAATGCGTGTAATACGAGAACCAAAGTGTTTCAAATACATATTTTAAAGATATCTTTGCTTCACAGATTATCCCATAGCTTTTCCCAAATTATTTGTGAACCAAACTGTTTTAAAATGTTTCTTAGAAATTGAATGTTCTTGCCAAATAAGCTTTGTTGGTTTGTCACTTTCATTTCCATTTCCCTGTAGGCTCCCGCATTGCCAGCTGGCTGCCCAGTTTCTCAGTTGAAGTCATGCACACCACAAACATCATGGGAATAGCGCAGGCCAACAACTCCCAGCTCAATGCTATGGTGAGCCGCCATTTCCATCACCACTAAAAGCACCCGCTGCCAGCCCCTTCATTGCGCCAAGCCCCAGCATTCTGTAGGGATGCAGTTGGCACTGCCAACTTGTAGAATTTCTAGCCATTCCAGGTCTTGCTAGAATCACAGTGGTGTGGCTTACGTGGTGCACTAATAACCTGATTTGAGTAAAACTCAGAAAAGATCACGCTGCTATGTATTGGGAATGCTGTTTTGTTCTGTATGGAGAAATGGTTTGTGGTGTTTGTGTGTCATGCTGCAGTGCTTGTTCTTCCACCCCGCAGGCCCATCAGATCCAGGAGATGTTCCCGCAGGTGCCCTACCACCTGGTGCTGCAGGACCTTCAGCTGACGCGCTCCGTTGAGATCACCACCGACAACATCCTGGAGGGCCGCATCCAGGTCCCCTTCCCCGCCCAGGCAAGCGTCCTGCCCCTCCAGCCCACGTGGGGGCGATGTGGACCAAGTCCGTCAGATAGGGCATGGGATGTGCCACAAAAGGCATGCAGGCGTGTCCATTAGCCAGCTGTGGTCAGGAGTTTGCTGCTTCCCGCGATGGGTAGGGTGTGGGTAGGTCAGGATTCCTTGGGTTACCATTGCATTAGTTTCTTTTGAAGGAGTGCCAACCTTCAGGCTAGCAGCTGTTTTCACTGAAACATCTTGTCATGAGGCGTTGGCTCTCCTGTAGTTCTGCATGGCCTTTTGCTTCAGTGATACTTGTGCAGGGCTGTGGATAGTACAGAAGTAGCTCAGGGGGGGACAAATGGCTGTTTTGATCTAAAGCTGAGAAAAGGGGTGGAAAATAAGAAAAACCAAACCGTGCCACAAAAGAGAAATGGACTGATTACCAGAGCTAATGTCTGGTCTGGGGGGTAGATGGGAAGGCCTGTACGGGAGCCCTACTGAAACCCGCACTGTGACTCGTTCCTCACAGCCCACTGAGCGGCTCCCCTTGCTGGCAGACCCCACTCCAGAGGAGCCGGCAGGAGACGGCGGGGGTGCAGAGGCCACGCCCGGAGAGGCGGAGGACTTCGAGGTCAGGGGTAGCCGCTTCTCCAAGTCGGCCGAGGAGAGGCAGAGAATGCTCCTGCAGAGGAAGGAGGAGCTGCTGCAGCAAGCACGCAGGTAACGCTCCCCAACCAATCAGCAAGCACACAGGTAATACTCCCAACCAATTAGCAAGCATACAAATGACACTCCCCACCCGATCAGCAAACACGCAGGTAACACTCCCCACCCGATCAGCAAGCACACAGGTAACACCCCCACCCGATCAGCAAGCACGCAGGTAACCCTCTCCTACCAATCAGCAAGCACGCAGGTAACCCTCCCCAACCGATCCGCAAGCACACAGGTAACACTCCCAACCAATCAGCAAGCATGCAGGTAACACTTCCTCAACCAATCAGCAAGCATGCAGGTGACACGTCCACAACCAAGCACTTGCTGAAGACAAGACTGAAGGCAAAATGCCCCTGAAACGAACAGGAACTGAAGATTGCTGCAGTACAGGCCTAGCAGAACATCACCCGGGAAGATACCCAGTGTCTGGTGTTGTCTATGGGTCGCAGACTGCAGGCAGTAATGGAATGCAAAGGATTTGCAACCCAGTACTAAATACGACGACTTTATTTAAGATTGTTAATTTGCCCATTACTTTTGTTCTCCTAAAATGGGGGGGGGGGGGACTATGTTTAAAAAGGGCTGTAATTCCTACATTGATCACCCAATATGGATGTAAATACCCTCAAATTAAAGCACAACTGAACTTTGGTAGAACTTTGGGTTGTGTAGTTACCTGGCCATGATAACCAGTCCTCGTATGTATTTTTTGTAAAAATTATTTATAAAAGTACTATTTTCTTCAATGTCGTTAGCAAGCTACCAGAAAAGACTAGCAAAATGTCGGCAGGTCGGTTTGTTTACCATAGATATATACTACCAGGAACGCTTACTTTTGTGGAAATTTGGACCAATGAGTAGTTTCTGACGCATCGGGGCTAGGCTTGTGCTATCGTGTCCAAGGCAGCGTCGTCCCGTCGAGCCCTCTTGTGCTATCGTGTCCAAGGCAGCGTCGTCCCGTCGAGCCCTCTTGTGCTATCGTGTCCAAGGCAGCGTCGTCCCGTCGAGCCCTCTTGTGCTATCGTGTCCAAGGCAGCGTCGTCCCGTCGAGCCCTCTTGTGCTATCGTGTCCAAGGCAGCGTCGTCCCGTCGAGCCCTCTTGTGCTATCGTGTCCAAGGCAGCGTCGTCCCGTCGAGCCCTCTTGTGCTATCGTGTCCAAGGCAGCGTCGTCCCGTCGAGCCCTCTTGTGCTATCGTGTCCAAGGCAGCGTCGTCCCGTCGAGCCCTCTTGTGCTATCGTGTCCAAGGCAGCGTCGTCCCGTCGAGCCCTCTTGTGCTATCGTGTCCAAGGCAGCGTCGTCCCGTCGAGCCCTCTTGTGCTATCGTGTCCAAGGCAGCGTCGTCCCGTCGAGCCCTCTTGTGCTATCGTGTCCAAGGCAGCGTCGTCCCGTCGAGCCCTCTTGTGCTATCGTGTCCAAGGCAGCGTCGTCCCGTCGAGCCCTCTTGTGCTATCGTGTCCAAGGCAGCGTCGTCCCGTCGAGCCCTCTTGTGCTATCGTGTCCAAGGCAGCGTCGTCCCGTCGAGCCCTCTTGTGCTATCGTGTCCAAGGCAGCGTCGTCCCGTCGAGCCCTCTTGTGCTATCGTGTCCAAGGCAGCGTCGTCCCGTCGAGCCCTCTAGCCATCGCCAATAGCAGGGGCGGGGCTATTGAACAGCGGGCCTTTTGCTTACTAATTATGGCATACCATTGCGAATTGTATTCACTATTTTGTCCAAATATAATAATAATATAAAACAGATTTTACATCTATTCTACATTAGCTAGTAGAGGCTATTTATCTCACCTGGCCGCTGTCCAACGAGACGGTCAGCACCACGGTGAGCGCTCAGGAGCTATAGTTTCCCTAAGCCTTTCGGCGCCCTCGTCTGTCTTATAGCAATTTGTTTCATTTTACTAATTTCATTTCATTTTGTGAAGAAGCTAGACTAGCAGTCATCACGTTCATTATCATTTTTCTCTTGTATCCCGCACAGTCTATCCATCTGTACGTAACTTCACTCACATAGCATAGCATCGGATTAGACCATTTTAACTAACCTAATGTAATCAAAAATACATAATAATTTACCATGAAAATAATAATTTTTATTGCTAATCAGAAACTATTTATAGCCTAAACCTATTTATTTATAAACTAACGCCGATTTATTTTCGTTATAGGGGACTTTTTTTTTACTGATGAAATGGTTAAGCTAGGCTATATTACATTGTACAATTATATTATTTACTATTCTACATAAGCCTGTTGAGTCAATTTGAGATTATAGCCTGAACTCCTAAATCGTTTCAATGTTTCGCTTAAGCGACGAAGACATTCCGTGTATCAATATAGGACTATAGCGGCCACCTTTTCATCCAATCTAGTTAATTTCTCTGATAACATCTTTCATTAGTCTACAGTCAGATTGTACAATGTTAGGCTATATTTGTTTCCATGCCCCGAGTCAAACACCGGTAAGCTTGTTGTGCTGTTAGAATAATAAGGCTGTTGAGGGATATATGGCTACAGCTCAGCACTCCGTAGACTGAACAATAGTTTATCAGTAGCACTATTGAATACGAAATATAATTTGTTTAATTAGGCCTGAATTAAATTATATAGTTAGTTGCACTGTGGTCTAACAAGGTAGGCTATCAACGAGATTTTGCTCAACCCAGGTAAATTATGGAGCCGTTGCGCAGCATAGGCGATCACATTTCAAAGACGCAGACAACACGTTACATTGTAAATGCATGGTAGAGTACAAAATTTATTAAAAACACAGAATGAGAGGTGAAATTTTTAATTTTATATTAAGAATTTAACAAAGAAAAATCATCCAGGCATCGACAAAAATAGCCATCGCCGATGGGTTCAACCATTGTCAATAGTCGATTCCATCAACCACCGTCCCAAGCCTAATCAGTGCGTTAACTCTGTTTCTGGCACAAGAATTACCTCCCGGATCTACATTTCAAATAAAATGCGAAAAAGCCAGGAAAGGGCCATTTAATTTTCAAGTAAAAATACGTACAAGGACTGGTTATTGATTGTATTGACATAATCCACTTTGTTTGCGTTCGTATAGGGCCTAGAAGTGTCATTTTGAGACCGTTTTAGCTGCCATATAGAAGTGAATGGAGAGCGACAAATACCCAATTCTGGATTATCACACCAGGGGAGCACAGAGCAACTAACGAACATATTTCTCCACCATTTGGACCCATTTGGCCAGGTAACTACACAAGTTGTAGGGACAACGGGCTATGTTTCTATTCATTCCACAGGCAACAACACGGTCCTAGCGTGACAGCCGCAGTTAGTGATCCAATCATGTTGCTTGGAAACACGAGACGCTAAGGGTCATAAAACTCAAACAGAAAAGACCCCCTTCCCCCACTTCTCTTCCTTCATCGTGCTGCAACACAGCTGCACAAGAGGCAGCACTTTTTTGTGTTCCCCTTTTGCTAGCTACACAGCTGCAAAGGGGGATCTCCATTCTTTCTCCATTGCACCAGCAACACAGCTGCAGCGGCATCAGAAAGGCCGCGGAGAGACGCAAAGAACGAGTGAGCTTGCCTGTGGCAACTAACCATAGAACTCAATTAACGCAACTCCGACCAAGGTGTGTTCCAGCCACGGACAAAGACGCAGGCAATAACCAGACGACGTCGGTCAAAGATGCAACCCAGGAGAAATTCCAAAGGAGACGCCCTGGCAATCCACCTTACGGACAAGCCAGCTGCAATCAACTCAGCGCGGACTTCAGTAAGACTGATCAAACATCCCAGGCATAGTTTAGGATTTTAGTCTGAATTGTTTATCGGTAATTTGATTGTATCTCGACTTTGTGCGATAATAGCTGTATAAACTTGTTCCACTGGCCTATCGTTTCATAGCTAATGTGGTAGTACTGTTAACTAACCAAAGCAGCGCGCACGGTTTGCTCCTCTTTTCTTTAACACATACTAACATTTGTGTGATATGGTCTCAATTGAACTTACTGTAGGTAAATATGCTATTTCGTGAAAGAAGTGCATGAAATTATTTATAGTAATGTTAGATTTGAGATCAGTAACCACCATTGTGCTGCAAGAGTTAGCTTACTCCATGTGATTCCTTTGTTCCCTGAACGCACACGTGGCATAGGCCTACTCACCGATACACACGCGCACACCCATATGTGCATACCCACACACAAATGCTACAATACGCACACAACACGATATGCCTGTTTAGTAGAATATAATATTCATGTTTTCCCTTGTTTAATAAATCTATTTGTTAAACCTGGTGTCTGTTTTGATGTCATGTGAACATGAGGGCTGAATCAACCTAATAATTGGAATGTAATACCTTCAACCCTTATGCATTATTAGTTATCAGTGCTTTGATGGTAAATTGAAGTAGTAGTAATTATAATCCATAATAATCATATGAGACCAATTAAATTTTAACCTAACTAATAATAATAAGGGTAACCTCATTATTCCATAGTTATTGTCTATATTTCTGGCATCCCATGTAAGAGTTTATATATAGAGGCGTATTCTTACATTTATGGATATTCTCTACATTAATTGGTGCCCGGGTGAAGACTGGTAAGATGGACATGTTTTATTTGTCTATCACCACTACTGCTAAATGTATATGTAAACACCTTGCATGAGTAATACTCCACATGTAAGAATATAGAGGCATATTCCTTACAAAATTCTACCAAAGTTCAGTTGTGCTTTAAAGCTGACAGTCTGCACTTTAACCTAATATTGTTTAATTTCAAATCCAATGTGCTCGAGCACAGAGCCAAAACAAGAAAAATTGTCACTATCGAAATACTTAGGCACTGTATATCAGGTTATTTTAATAAAGGTTGGGGATGCAGTAAATATCTTCTGGTTTTGTGGACTCATCAATTGGAAAGCGGAGCTCTAGCCTGATGTTGTGTACATGGGAGAAGGTTTTAGGCACACAAGATGACAGAAATTTGTGTTTTCACATAGGCGCTATCTGAGCAGGAGCCCGGAAGAGGAAGATGACGACGGACTGCCCTCTCTGGAGGAGGACGGCCACGGCTCAGACTCAATGACACTGCGTCGCCGGATGCTGGCCGCCGCCGCTGAGCGCCGGATGCAGAGGCAGTGGGACCCCGCCCCGTGAGGTCGGACCGGGAACGGCCCAGGCCCCTCCCCCGCCCGTGTGCGCCCCCCGCCCAACGTCTTGCCCCTTCGGTGCTCAGTCTTAGAATCGCTGAACGAAAAGGAAAATTTGTCTTGTTTTCCAGCATTATAAAAATACAGAGAAAGCAAACGCATTGCGTGCATGGCATTTGACTGAGCTGATGCTGCCGTGGTGTTTTACATTGCCTTATGAAGAAAATACTTTTTGCAAAGGACCTGCGTATGTCTTAGAGGTCAAAGCTTTAACCGATTTCTTTCTGTCCCCCCCCACCTGCCTAGAAATTGCACAGCATTCGAAATGACGAAATGAGAACCCGCTCAAACCTCAGTGTCGGACCGATAGTGTTTTGAGCTTCATTCCTGATTTGAGTCATCTTCGGGTCTCGTGTTCGCACGAGGCGAACAATTAAAGATTGCTCGTAACAGCCCTTACTCAAACCGAACAGACTCGTAATCAATTTGCATGAGCATCACTGTGCTGAGGCTATGAGAGTCAACATACTTTTTTGGCTTCAGGTTTGTATTTAAATGTTGTATTAACAGGAAAAATAACCGATGGGGAAGATAAATGTGTTACTCATTTTAGTTAAGGTTGAACAGTTTTAGCAGTGACTTTGGGAAAAGCTGGATGAAAATGTTTCTATTAACCGTTGAGTAAGAACATGCCACTGCTGAAAATGTAATCCACTGCAACTGGACTGGCCTCAGAGCAACTTTTCATGTCAACTGTGTGTGTGTGTGTGTGTGTGTGTGTGTGTGAGAGTGCGCGCATGTGTGTGTGTATATAATGTAATATATGTGTAAAAATATACATTATACACTTATGTTTGAAGATCATTTTAATAGTTCTGCCTTTCAATGAGAAAGACATGGAACAGTGCAGTTGTCAGTATTCAGTATTTTTTATTTTTAAGTCTATAAAAGTGCGCTTCATCCGGCTTGTAATGAAGATACCATGATTAAAGTATGGTGTAAGTCAGAGTTTAAGTATTGGGTTCCATTTGAGTAGAACTTTTTCTGAGATGATGGTGCCACCTCTGAGTCCAGCGTAATGAAGATTTTCGTCTTTCTGGCTTTTTCTGTTCTAGTTCTAATTCTGCCGATTGCCATCGGAATACTTGGAGAAGAGAGGTATTCTCCTTTGCGCTAGAAGGCACAGGTTTTAGGATTTGAGCAGCTTTCTTACTCTGCTATTTTTACAAGCTATAAGCAGACTTGTTTTTTATGGTATTCACCTCACCAGCAGTTTCTGCAAGTGATACTTTGTAACGTAAGTCTTGCCGTTATAGCTGCAACCCACCATAAGGTAGCAGTGTTCCCTCACTGATTGTTTCATTTGCTACATGGGTCTAAATCAAGGAAGTATCAGTATAATCCTCAACAACATTTCAGTTGCTGTTACAAAAAGATCATTGCAAGACTCATGTAGCTTGTGAAAATTCTGCTACCAATGATCGTCTGCCAAGTTAGGTGGCAGCATCTAGAGCAGGGCTTATTGGATGTTATGCAATCACTGATATTGTATGAAACTTTTTTTTATGGGCAGGGGGAAGTATACAATAAATGTGGTTAATTTATGAAATTTGTTTATTTTAATTATTTGAAGGTGTTTTTGTTCTATTGTTCAAAATTAGTTGTAACATGCTTAGGCTTATCAGGATTTAAGTTATCCGCCCATTGTCTCACATGGGAGAAACATTCAAATCAATACATTTCAGTCATTTCTCAGCTGAAAAAAAAGTCATGTGAATGGAAAGAAGTTCTTGCTTGTTGGTCTTTAACTTTAAATTACTGTAGTCACTGATTTATGTATAATTTGACAAAGGGGAATTATGTAAACTCTGGCCAAGTATTCTTGAAGATTTAGACATGTAATTGCAATGGGTGCTCTAGTTTTGTGTGAAGAAAGCAATTAGTCATTTTTCAATTTGCGCAAGATTGTAATTTGTCAATTTTAAAGCAGTGGTTTATAGCAGATTGATTATATGGCATAATCCTGAAGATAAACATCAGATGAATCTAAATAACACAAATATGACTGGTGAAACCAAAATAAAAAAACCATATCCTTGTAAGCCTATACATGATAAAATTCATGATATAGTATTTGTAGTTTAAGTGAGCTGTAATTGTTCCGTTGCAGCTTGTCATCTGTAACATTTTAAGAGCTTAGTCATGCATGCACAGTTGATCACTTACTAAGGTGGACTTTGTTATATTTGGAGAGGGGAAGGATGCACCCCCATCCCCCGAGGGAATAATCCATAAAAGACAGTGGAGAGTAGCGGTGCTGTGGCGTAGCTGGGCACTATTGCTATTCAGCAAGATTCTTTCTGGCTGTATTCTTAGAACCAACCAGCTACAAGGCCTGTATGCACAGAAACAGTGGACTTCAGGTCTCAGGTGCCCGCTTCCTCAACACGTTTCATATTGAGGCATGACTGGGAATTGAGCACAGAAAACAATTGTGATGTAGCTCTTGATATGGATTTTTAGGACAATGCTAAAACCACATCAGGAACTGTATATCAGTAGCATTTGCAGAGCACCTGGTTCAGGTGCATTGCAATGTGTGTATAGTTTGTATTTGTTTAGAGCACATTATTGTTTGGGGTATTTTGTAGGTTTGACTATGCACGTATGCAGATTGTTGAGAAACCTTTGGGGGAAGATACATTCTATGAATGACTGCTCATTTCAGGTATTTCCAAAGAGCTTTCTGCAGACACATCCATATGTCATTCTTAACCACGTCTATAAACATGGGATTGTAAGCAGTCTCTGTTCTTTGGTTGCACTGTGGCCGCACCTCTAAACAGTATTTTTTCACCTTGCAATATCAGAGATGTCTGTCAGATCTGAACGTCTTTCATTTCGACTGTTTACAGTGTGCTTTGATGTCATACCTGTAACAATTTATCATACAAAATTAAGTTATCGGAACGCTTTTTATACAATTAAATAATTTTGTGCCTCGATTCAGCAGTGGATGAATGACTGATTTTGTAAATATTTTTGTAACAAAGACTGTATTATAGATGTGAAATTACTGTATTAAATAAAACTGAGCTACTATAGAAGCTTTTAAGCATACTCTGTACTTGGGTTTTTTCTTTCTTCTGACTAGGTATTTATGGCCCTGTTTACAATATGGAAACCATGCATTGTGAAAAGTAATTTTGTATCCTTGTATCCTTCTGCAGCTCTGAATAGCTCTGAATTTATCTGTAGATAAAAAAGCTGGGTTATAGATGGGGTGAATAGAATCCTTATAATAATGGCAATTACAGAAATCCCACTGAAATGTGATATTAGTGAAATAAGGAACAAATCAAAATTTTCCCAGAATTATTCGGGCTGAAATACATTGCTTTCCTGGGAAAACTGGGATGTCTGGTCACCCTAATTATACATATGTATGGTGCAAGAGTTTGTTACCATGAACATAAAACCAAGACCTAGTTGCACAAAAGATAATATCAGTTCATAATTCGGTACACAATTTCTGTGTGTTTTTAGATGTTTATATCACTGCTATAAACAAAAAACAATATGAATGAAATGTTTTCCCATTACATCCCAGTTTGTAACCCCCTTGAGATTTTTTTCTGAGTTGTCATTTTTTCCAAGAATAGAAGTAATTGTACCACCAAACTTGTGAAACGTTGCATTTTGGTCAAATAGACAGTGCACTCCAAAAGAGTGAGGGTTTTTATATTCATATTGGGTGAACTTGTGTCGCAATAAGTAAGGAAAAATAACCCTTCAGATCCATACATATCTGGCAGCAGAGTGATGGTTTGAGGCTTGTTTGATACCTGCCGGAGACCCTTGATGATTTACAGCCATTTAGGCAACCATGTGTTCGATACTATTCCTGTGTAATTTACTGCTTAATCTAGTCCCACCCCCCAATTCCCAAAGAGATCCATTCAAATGCAGAGAGGTTTATAGTACCGCTTGTAAGTGTACCTGAAAATAAAGATTCCTTTGATGTTGGGTTACAGACATCAGGAAGTCATGGCATGCAAAGGATATGCAACCAAATATTAAACATGACTTTATTCAAAGTGATGGTCAAGAAAAATCCATAATATGCTTATAACCATGTTATTTATGGCTATTAAGGTATGTATTGAGCACCAATAAAGCGCAAGGAATAAATTCCATTGAAAAACCCGTTCAATTTCAGTCTTTCTATATCTTGTTATTCTTGTTTGCTGAAAAAAGGGTGGAGTCGAAATGGTCCATGGTTACATACACATATATCCAACCAATACATATTTTGGTCTCATTACATAACTCCTCCTTTAGTTTGAGGCGAATAAAACTATCCTGTCCCGCTAAGAAATCCTCTTTGTTTTCTCTTAATAGTCGTCGGGTTATTAGTTTATAGTTAGTTAGCTGAAAGTGTTTATTTTTTCCCGCTTTCCTTATCCGTATACCAATTTTATCCCCCTCCCAATCTCTTTCCCCACCTTTTTATCCATCCCTCCGTGGTGCTAGCTAGTGACATTAGCTTGCTTCTTTCACAGCTCAGCATGGAAACGAACTAATCGCTCACGCGTCGTTTTTACTTGGTGCACTGCTCAATCGTCAGATAATAATCGAAAAGAATATAGTTAATATTTTGCCCTACTTACGTTTCAAACCGATATTCTCCACTCAGTAACACACCTACTGAGAAAGCCCTGATCATAGGGGATAGTATTCTGAGAAACGTGAGTTTAGCAACACCAGCGACCATAGTGCAGTGTATGCCTGGTGCCAGAGCTACCGATGTTGAGGCTAGTTTGAGAGTGCTGGCTAAAAGTAAACGTAAATACTCTGCCTGGCCTACTGAAGAGAGACGGACTCCACCCGAGCTGGAGAGGTGCTCTTGTCCTAGCAAAAAATGTAAGATGCTAGTCTTAGTAAGGCCAGATCTTGACACCGTATCAGGGCGCCGGTGTTGTGTCGAATTCTGTTCCCCCACGAAATCATGGGCGTGTTCGGCTAGAGCCGATTTACGTCATATCTGCGTCGGCCTGCATCGGAAACTGTCCGAGATGGCCGAAAAGTCGGTGCTGCGTGAACTAAGGCGGAAATGACAACATCAGGTTAAGCAGGCGCCTTTCCAGGCGCCTTAGCAGCGGTGCAGTTGCTCTCGGGCGCCTTCAACAACATCGCCGCGCCTTCAAACTAACCAACGACAGAATTTGTTAGAGAGCGAGGAGAGAGTGGTGTTTCCTCACGACAAACGCGGATAATTTCACAATATCGCCACCTATCTCGGCGTATTGATTCTACTCTCAAAAAAAAAATCGAAATGAAATGTACCCCTCCCTAATAGTGTTCAAACACAGGTAGGCTATAAGAGTTATTTAGTCAATCTTACAATGTAACAGCAGTAGTCTATTTCCCCCCTCTTTCTAATTTCACAATTCATATTTATTTTGTTGTTTTTCTTATTGCTCTTATTTAAAAAAATATATTATTTAATACAATCCTTTTTTTGTACTTCAATTAATGTGATTTTGTTTCATAATGTGAGGATCTAGTATAAGCTCAACCTATCGAACACATTTCTGTACATTACTTTTGTGTACTTGAATTTATTTTTTATTCATACAAATAATACATAAATAAATATGCGTTTTGGGAGTTTGGGATTGTAGCACATACGGTCACTACTGTGGTTATTATATACTGTGCCTTACATGTACTTTCTTGAGATAAACCAATATGGATGTGAAAAGTACAATATTGGTAATGTTACACTAACAAATGCCAATTCTCATTCTTGACTCTGTAATCCAACTGTTGGCCTACGTCTAACTTTATAAAATATGTTGTCTGAACCTAGAAGTGTCAAGAAATAACCCAAAAAAAGGCCTGGCCAAATATAGGTAACTTAATGTTTTGTTCAATAAAGTAACTATATTGGATTAACATATTTTATATAAAATTGATGCAACTTTGTTATGAGTGTTTTGTATTTTGCATTTGTATAACAGCTGGTTTAAGAGTAAAATCCTAATTGGACTGTTGTCCAAAAAATTGTCATCTTCAGAACATTTGGTGTGAGCATATAGAACATTAAGATAGGACCACCAAATGATAACACATTAATTTTTGTCAAAGTATTTGGGAAGTTACCTAATTAATATTTCTCTTCACCATCCTTGTTATCAGTAAGACAACTCATTCGGATCTGAAGGGATGTTCTGCTGATGTTCTTCTGTTGAGAAGTGGAGTTTTCCCTATCTCCAGATGGGACAGTGTATAGGCAGACCTCTGCCTGTCACATTCCAGCAGAGGGGACCACATACAAATAAGCCAATTCCATAATAACATGAAGGGAAGGACAAATTAAACAATATTATGGAACACATCCTGGCGCTACTGTGCTGTACATCCACTTTGCAAATTGTTGAAAGATTAATGATTGAGATTAAATCTAACACTGTTATTATGGCTATGGGTTCATTAGATGTGGGTGTTCTGGTCTCCAAAACAAAACCGATAAATTATACTAGCAATTAAGACCACATTTTCAAAATATTTATTTCACACAATATGGTGACATTCACAAAAGGTAAATAAACTGTAGGACTATTCCCCTCCACCACCATTCAAGCCACAATGACACCGGGTTCTTTCTGTCATTTTGTATGTTTATTGTCAAATCAGAAATATACGAACAATGATTGGTGACAGGTAAAAGGAAGACAACATGTTGATATTGGAATACACCTTATGCAAATACAATTCTATTTATCCACAAGTTACCATAACTGGCAAGGACAATGTAATCTTTCTTGACATTGTTCCCTCAAAACACATATCCTTTGCATGCTGTTACTTCCTGAAGTCTGTGACCAATCAACATCAAAAGACTCTCGATATCTTATTTTCAGGTACTGTTACAAGCGATACTATAACCTCTCTGCATTTGAACTGATCTCTATGAGAATTGGGGGGTAAGACTAGATTCAGCTGTAAATTACGCTGGTACAGTATGGAACACATGACTGGCGAAATGGCTGTACGTCATCAAGGGTCTAAGGTATCAAACGAGCCCCAAACCATCACTCTGCGGCCAGATATGGAGTAGATGTGGATGGATCCCTTTAAGGGTTGTTTCTCCTGACTTTTTTCCCCATAGAGTTCGATAGGAAAATGAGTCAGGAGAAATAACCCTTGCAGTGATCCATCCACATCTACTCCATATCTGGCAACAGAGTGATGGTTTGGGGCTTGTTCGATAGCTCAGACCCTTGATGACTTACAGCCATTTAGCCAGCCATGTGTTCCATACTGTACCAGTGTAATTTACAGCTGAATCTAGTCTCACCCCACAATTCCCATAGAGATCAGTTCAAATGCAGAGAGGTTATAGTATCGCTTGTAACAGTACCTGAAAATAAGATATCGAAAGTCTTTTGATGTTGATTGGTCACAGACTTCAGGAAGTAACAGCATGCAAAGGATATGCGACCAAATATTAAATATGATACTTTAAAAATATGTTAAAGCGAAATATTCTAATTTTCTGAGACACTGAATTTTGGGTTTCATTAGCTGTAAGCCATAATCATCAAAATTACAAGAAATAAAGGCTTGAAATATTTCTCTCTATGTGTAATGAATCTATATATGTAATGAATACTTTTTCACGAAATTTTTTTATTCAAATTTTTTGAGCTGCACCTGTACTGTGTGTGTATGTATATATATATACTGCATATATACATGTATCCATATACATATATATACACACACATATAAAATGCAAAAATATACTTATGCCAGATAAAAGAAAATAACCGTAGCATCACGTATCTTGTAGCTTCCACTAACGTTACCACTATTCGTAATACCACCATCATTAATACCCCACCACATCCTCTTCTACTCGTAGGAATAATAATGACAGTAGGCTACTAATAATAATATACTCAGACAAGGTCAAAATAACTATAGTATGACGTTTATTGTATATCTTACTCATAAACAGTCTGATCATGTTCATTGGGCTTCATATATATTTTATACAGTCGGTTATGTAACGTACACGTTACAAGACTAAGTGAACGAATGTTTTAACTAACGAAGTCACTGACACCATACAAACTGACGACAAAACCACCAGAACACTTGCTGCTTTTCTGAACGTATTTCACTGTTTTACGTGTAGGCTGACCTGCATATCGCGGCTTCTGATCTTAAGATTTCCTTGTCGCAAAAGAACAAATCGCTTAAAACGTAGCCTATACAAACTGAGATTCACGTAAGTGACACGAGCATACCTCCCTGGGAGCGAGCTGATTTCAGGCCGCGTGCACATTACGCTATTTCCTGAAAAAATTGCGCAGCAACCCTAGGGGAAACATGATTTCGTGGGGGAACAGAATTCGACACAACACCGGCCAGGCAGCAGGCCTCTGATCCTACATCGGAGCCTGTGCGTTTCCCAACGGGTTTCCCAATGCCCGTGACTCAGACACATGGCTCAACGCCGTTGTCTGCAAGGTGCATTTCAGAGCTAGTAATTAGCAATAGTACTCATCCCAGCGCCCCATTATCTAACATATCTGAGCTAGAAACTAGTATTTAGTATATTGAGACTGTGTCTGCCCCACGCATCTATGCTAAACATAAAGCAAACCCTGGTATTAACACGGATAATCTTGTTACTCTAAAATTAAACCATTTTGCTGCCAGCAGCTGTTAGATCTCTTGCTCCTAAAGCAATTCTTGTAAACGAATTGATCACAGATCATAATCTCAAGGTACTGTGTCTGACTGAAACTTGGCTAAGACCTGGTGAATATGTCGCATACTGTGTAGAATATACGGTCTCATCTTTTGAAGTTCTCTCTATGAATTGTGTGCAGCATGAACTAGCTAAAATAAAGGGTGACATGCAGTCCTTTCTCTTAGTGTCTGTTTACAGACCACCTGGGCCCTATTCAGATTTTCTAATAGAATTTGCTGAGTTTTTGTCCTGCTCTGCTATTTTGGCAGATAAGGTTGTAATTGTTGGTGATTTTAACATACATGTGGATGAACAGGGTGATCCCCTAGGAACAGCCTTTGCCTCTATTATTGACTATTATTGATTATTGGTTTTAAACAAAATGTCTCACTCATTACTATAGCCATACCCTAGACTTAGTGTTATCCTATGGCAGTGTTTTTCAACCTTTTTTGAGCCAAGGCACATTTTTTACATAAAAAAAATCATGAGTCACACCACCAACCAAAAGTGTTACTAATTAAGTGAAGTTAATAGGATAAGATAATTTCCCACGGCACACCTGACGATCTCTCATGGCACACTAGTGTGCCGCGGCACAGTGGTTGAAAATCACTGTCCTATGGTATTGTGGCGAGCGTGCAAGCAAGAATGGAAGGTCCACACAAGTTCTCAGCTGCTTCGTAACCTGTGCCCCATACACCGCACGACTCCAGGTCACGTGTTTATTTCGTAAAACAAAGCACGAAGGAACTCAATTCACTATCCGCTAATAGCGGAGGTACACATTTATCGCACACACATTCATTCACGGTGTTCGCATTCATTCACATAAACTACAGTTAGATTAACACAGATAACAACTATAACGTAAACGATTAACGATATGGTAACAACATTGGATCAAAACGGTACATTTAAACATTAGTAATTAAGAGAAATCGCTAACACCCGCGATTTCCCATGGCGCATTGCGCCCACAAGTATGCATTGCTGCGACCCAGCTTCCGGGTCGCTACATAGCCCCCTTCTAAGGGGTCAGTTGTCCCCAACGACCCCATCACCCAACACAAAGTCCCGGTAACGTGCCGGTGGTCGCCGTTGACGGCCCGGCCACCTGGAGGGCGCATGAATTGTCAATGTTGGGGAGCCAACCGGCTCCGTACGGGCAGTGTCCGGGCTGGCCCCCCCTTCCTCAACAGGCGGTGCGAGCACAACAGGCGGGGTGAGCACAATAGGCGGGGTGAGCACAACAGGCGGGGTGAGAGAAACAGGCGGGGTGAGAGAAACAGGCGGTGTGAGAGGTCGGTAGGGTGCCAGCCTGTCCCGGTGGAGCACCACCAGGCGGCCCCGACCGGGCATACGCACCCGGTACACCACCTCCGACAGTTTCTCCAGGACTTCCCCCGGCCCCTGCCAGTGACTCCGCAGTTTGGGGGAGACCCCCTTCTTGCGGACGGGACAGTAGATCCAAACCTGATCCTTAGGCGAAAATGCCTGTCCACGACACCGGGTGTCGTACGCCCGTTTCTGCCGCACCCCAGAATTAGCCTGCGCCTGGCGGGTGTACTCGTGGACCACCTGGCTGTCTCCTCCCTCCCTCTTCTCCGGGACCTCCCCTTCGCCGTCGCTCTGGTAACCCTGCGGGTAGTCTCCGCCCCGTGGGGGGCCGCAGCGGCGTGGGTATCTCCTGTAGCGGTTCCTGTCCGCCGCATACTTACTGCCCTGGACGGGGACCCCCTCCGGGCCTGTTACATTAGCCGCCTCTGCACCCTTTTCCCCCTCTACAACATCGAACTCCACTGTCTCTCCATCTCCCACACTGCGAAGGTACTTCCTGGGATTGTTCTTCTTGATCGCCGTCTGGTGTACGAAGACATCCTCTTTTGTGTCATTCCTGTTGATGAAACCGTAGCCATTTCTCACATTGAACCACTTCACAGTTCCCAGGACCTTAGTTGCGATGACCTTCTTATCCCCCGCAGTAGTTGCTGTCGCCGGGCTAGATGGGCTCTCCTCCTCCACGTCAGGCTGTGGTCGGGGCAGCGGTGGCAGTGTGGCACCCGGTCTTGGGGCGTGCTGAGCAGCTGCGGCCTGGTGAGGGCCCCGTCGGGTCTTCTTCCCCTCACGATGGTGCTGGAGTGCTATGGTCTCGGTGCCGAGGGTGATGGCTGCCCCTGACACGTCAACACGCGCGCCCCAGCGGTTCAACAGGTCCAGGCCAATGATGCAGGGCTCCTGGATGCTGGCGAGCCAGAACTCATGGACCAGCCCTTGTTCGCCAACGCGAATCTGCAGCGACTTCTTCCCCTTCATGGCCGACGTCTCTCCCGTCACCGTTGTCAGCCGGGTGTTGGTTGGTGACCATGCTGTGGGGAGTGGTCCGGTGGTACCCGGAAGGAGCCCCGGCCGTACCAGGGAGATGGTGGACCCCGTGTCCACTAGGGCCCGGCAGGTGTGGCCGTCGAGCTGGCAGTTCAGGTACAGTCCTTGGGTGTGGCCTAGGCGACCTACTGGCGTGCATCGGCCGTAGAGAGGGGCTGAAGGCTGGAGTGGCGGTCCCCTCACCTTTGGTGCTGGGGCCGGGCAGTCACGAGCGATGTGCCCCGGCTCGTCGCAGCGGTAGCAGCGGTTGGTCGGCCCTGGTTGCCGTCGCCGAGCCGCTGAGGGCCAGTTTGTAGACCGTGGGGGTGGTGATCGGGCTCGGCGGACCTCTGCTGTGTCGTCCTCCTCGTCGTGGTCGGCCAGCCTGATGCGTGGCCCCGGGGAGGAGGTTCTCTGCGGGTCGGCCCGAGTGGCGAGTATCGCCTCGGCTCGTTCGGCTTCCTGAAGCGCCTCGCTGAGCGTGCGGGGCGTGGTGAGGCGGACGTGCTGGCGCAGTCGCTCTGGCGTGAGTGCTTGTAGGAAGGCGTGGAGGGCCAGCTCTTCTTGAGCCGTCGCGTGGAACTGCGGGTAGCCCCGTTGAGCGTGCAGCTGTACGTCGGCGGCGAAGGTGCCCAGGCTCTCTCCCTCTTGTCGGCGGCGGCTGGCCAGTTCCTCTCGGCTCTGGTCGGCGAATCGGTGCTGTCCGAACCGTCTCTCCAAGGCGGTGGTCAGGGTGTGGTAGTCGCGCTGTTCCGCAGGCCCGAGGTCGAGCAACACCTGTATTGCTTTACCCTCCAGAGCCAGGGCTAGGTGTGTGGCAGCCTCCTCGCTGCCCCAGCCGTTGTGCCATGCTGCTAACTGGACCTGGGACAGGTATGGCTCCAGCGGCGATAGTCCGCCGAATTTGGGCAGCTTGGCTGGCGTTCGGGGTGCTGTGGCGAGCGGTGGCCGACTGAGCACCGGGGCCCCTGGTGGCAGCTCGTGGGCAGCGGCGGTGGTGATGGGTTGCTGTAGTTCGGCGTTGGCAGCATTATGTGGTCCTCCGGGCTGCTAGGGGGCGCTGTGCAGCAGTAGGTGGCAGGTCTACCTTACCAGCTCTCAAAAGAGCCTTTGGAATTTCTGCACTGTCTCCGGCCCCTAGGGGGCGATCTCCAGCGGCGATCTTACCAGCTCTCAAAAGAGCCTTTGGACTTTCTGCACTGTCTCCGACCCCTAGGTGGCGATCTCCAGCAGCGTGGGGTAGCCGCTCATCATCAGCGGCGGGCTGTGGAGTGGTGTCGCCATTCGTCCTCCTGGTCGCTAGGGGGCAGTGGAGCCGTGGTGCGCTGGCGCCGTCAGGTTGGGGTTGCATCCCGCCCGATTTGATTGACTGGCGCCCCTGGATCAGCTGTAGAGCTTCTTCCAGTTCGCGGATCTCCCTTTCCATTCTCTGCGTAATCCCACTTCTGACACCAATGTGGCGAGCGTGCAAGCAAGAATGGAAGGTCCACACAAGTTCTCAGCTGCTTCGTAACCTGTGCCCCATACACCGCACGACTCCAGGTCACGTGTTTATTTCGTAAAACAAAGCACGAAGGAACTCAATTCACTATCCGCTAATAGCGGAGGTACACATTTATCGCACACACATTCATTCACGGTGTTCGCATTCATTCACATAAACTACAGTTAGATTAACACAGATAACAACTATAACGTAAACGATTAACGATATGGTAACAACATTGGATCAAAACGGTACATTTAAACATTAGTAATTAAGAGAAATCGCTAACACCCGCGATTTCCCATGGCGCATTGCGCCCACAAGTATGCATTGCTGCGACCCAGCTTCCGGGTCGCTACAGTATCAATGTTATGAATCTTAGTATTGCACCCCATAACCCTGTATTATCTGATCATTTCCTTATTACTTTTGAAATCGAGACAACCACCACTTTTATATCAGAGACAAGGCATTATTACAGCCGGTCGTTAAACTCTGACGTCATTCCAAAGTTTACAAATATGCTTCCGGAATCATTCTTTTCAAGTGAAGAAAATACCACTGAATTATCGCTGGATGAATTGACTTACCAGTTAGGTTTTACTCTCGGAAGCACCCTTGATGTGGCCCCTCGAAAAAACCGTACTCCCTGGTACAAAGGCACTACCCAAGTATTTCGTCTTGCATGGAAAGTACATGCAAGCTCTTGCATCTGCCTTTTTCTCTAAATTAATTGAACAAAACAAATGCAACCCAAAATATTTGTTTAGCACTGTGGACAAATTGACTAAAAAACCATCATCAGAATGTTCATCTTACCCCTGCGTTTACAGCAGTAATGATTTCATGAATTTTTTCAATCGGAAGATTGAAACTATTAGAGACCAGATTTCCAAATTGCCTACTCTTCTAGGCATCACTCCTCCCAAAATCAATTAACAGCTCAGATCTTGGTCAACACAGGAAGATGTATCAACAGTGGCACTGAACTGTTTTACGCCAATCGACATGGAGGAGCTGTCTAAACTGGTTATGTCCTCAAAACCGACTACCTGTCTACTGGACCCAATAGCTATAAGATTGGCTAAATAACTTTTTCTCGTACTAGGCCAGCATATGTTCAAAATTATTAACACATCCTTAGTAACAGGATATGTACCAGAGTCACTAAAAATTACAGTTATTAAGCCATTACTGAAAAAACCAAACCTCGAACCTGACAAACTGGAGAACTATAGACCCATTTCAAATCTTCCATTTCTATAAAAAATATTAGAGAAAGCTGTTGCGAAGCAACTTGGTGCATACCTTAGCTGAAACTATATCCATGAATTATTCCAGTCAGGATTTAGACCCTACCATAGCACTGAAACGGCACTTGTTAAAATTATTAACGATTTACTGTTATCAGCCGACCAAAACTCAAACTAAGTGCAGCTTTTGATACAATAGATCATGAGATTCTACTGAACAGACTCCAGGGCTGTGTTGGACTCAATGGCACTTGCATGGTTCCGATCATATTTATACAATAGGAAACAGTTTGTTAAAATAAATGAAGAAGTATCCAGTTACTCAGTAATGAAATGTGGTATTCCACAAGGATCAGTGCTAGGTCGAGTACTCTTCTCATTATATATGCTACCCCTTGGTGATATTATTCTGGCACATGGGGTAGATTTTCACTGCTACACGGACGATATTCAGATATACATTTCCATGAAACCCGGCGAGGCACTACCACTTTCTTGATTAGATGCTTGCATTGCAGATATTAAAGATGGGATGCTCTCCAATTTCCTGCTCTTAAACTCAGAGAAAACCGAAATACTGGTTTTAGGTCCTAAAAAACAAAGAGAGAAATTGTGTATATATACTTTAAATTTTGATGGTTGCTTAGTTGTTCCAAATTCAGCTGTGAAAGACCTAGGTGTTACTATAGACCCAGATTTAACCTTTAGTGCGCACATACAAAACATATCTAGAGTAGCTTTCTTTCAGTGAAGGAACATAGCTAAAATTAGACATTTCAGAAGGGGACGCAGAGAAATTGATCCATGCTTTTGTTACGTCTTGGCTAGATTACTGTAATGCTCTGCTATCTTTGCTAAATAATCTCCAGTTTGTGCAGAATTCAGTCGCTCGCATTTTAGCTAGAACTAAGAAATATGAACATATTACCCCAGTACTAGCATCACTTCATTGGCTACCAATTAAGTATAGGATAGACTTTAAGGTTTTGCTTCTGACCTTTAAAGCTTTAAATGGACTTGCACCAGTGTATATATGTAATCTGCTTTTACCATATAAGCCGAAAAGATCGCTTCGTTCCCAAGATGCAGGCTTCTTAGTAGTCCCTAGAATATCTAAAAACTTGATGGGTGGCAGAGCTTTCTCCTACAGAGCGCGACTACTGTGGAACACCCTTCCAAAATTTATAAGGGAATCAGACACAGTCTCAATATTTAAGTCTAGATTCAAAACGCACCTTTATGACCAGGTTTATAACGAGTTGTAGTCCGGAGACAGGACCAGAGAATCCTTTAGTTGTAGAGTAATGTGGAGTGACATCCTTTCCTTACTGTCACCTGTCAACAGCTGTGACCGCATCTTCCTGGGCTGGCTCTTGAGAGGTGGATAGGATTGTTTACTCTCTCATGACTGGATGGGTTCTCAAACTCTGTCTTCAACTCTGTCTTTCCCTAACTGTTTTCTCTCTTTCTTTTTCTACATTCCGCCAGCGGGGCTCATGCCTTGCATCTTGAGAGTTGCTGTCCAGCTTCCTGTCCGTCGCCGCTTGCCCCTCTCTCCCCACCACCGCTGCCAGCTGATCCTGCTGCCATCGGCATCCGGTTCCCCACCATCATTGCCGCCACATCTGGACTGTAATCTAGCTGCTGCAATTTCTACTATCATGGATATTGGCAGTGAGTTTTGACCATGTTGGTCATTAAGATCTAGACCCTGAGCCGACCAGAGGAGGATGGGTTCCCCCCTTGAGTCTGGTTCCTCCCAAGGTTTCTTCCTAGTTACACCAGGGAGTTTTGCCTTGCAACTGTTGCCTCTGGCTTGCTCTTGTGGGGGTTTAGGCTGGGTTTTTCTGTGAAAGCATTGTGACAACTAGTTGTGAAATGCGCTATATAAATATATATTGATTTGATTTGATTTGATTAGAATGTTTGGTTCATTGACATTTAACATTACCACTTATCCATACTCCTAATGGGCCACTTGAGAATTGGTTGATATAATGCAAAATTGAAAGACACATACACTGAAATATACAATTTATGTGTTCAATGAAACACACACTTTATTTAAAAAAATTTATAACATAGTGAATGGATGAACTAAGTAAATGGATAACATTGCACAACAAATAAAAACAAGATTACAACCCATGGCAAATATCAGTTTAGATGCCTGTAAAATTAATGTATTGGATTTATTTACAGTAAAATCATTACTGTATTAGTACAGATACAGCAGACAAATCTATGGTCAAGCATAAATACCTCCAATATATTAAAAAATCAAGACGATAACAGTAAGTGCATGCCCTGATGGTCTTCCATGTCATGCTCTGCAATGACCCTCCTTCTCTTCAGGGACTGTATCAGATGGCTAAATGTCCATCCTTTGCTGCAATACATCAATATGTAATCATTTACCATTTCATTAATCCATAACATATCATATAAAACCATTTCTGAGTTATTAAAGGGCTGTATACCTGCAATAATAACATGTTTTTAATGAACAGACCTAAATCATCAGTGACATTGGCTCAACTGAAATGTCTTTTTGTCATATTTGTCAAATTTTGCCCTCTCCTGGTTTGTATCGTACCTCACTGATAGATCCTACGAAGTCTCTTGGAAGGGTTCTGTTTCTGCACCCCATCCCCTGTCTACAGGAGTCCTGCAGGGATCTGTACTTGGTCCTCTGCTGTTCTCCATTTATACAAAGTCTCTTGGTTCAGTAATCAATTCACATGGCTTCTCATACCATAGTTATGCTGACGATACTCAACTCTTCCTTTCTTTCCCTCCCTCTACCCAACAGGTGAAGGAGAGGATATCTGCTTGTCTGGCCGACATCTCTGAGTGGATGACTACCCATCACCTGAAGCTCAACCTCGACAAGACAGAGCTCCTCTTCATGCCATACAAAACTTCCCCACTACTTGACCTCTCCATCACCGTTGACGGGACCGTGGTGGCTGCCTCCCGCTTTGCAAAGAACCTGGGGGTGGTCCTAGACGACCAGCTGGACTTCAAAGACCACATCAGGGCGACGGCACGGTCCTGCAGGTTCCTTCTGTACAACATCAGGAGGATTCGACCGTACCTGACCACCTACTCCACCCAGCTTCTGGTCCAGACTATGGTCACCTCATGCCTGGACTACTGCAACTCCCTGCTCGCAAGCTTACCAGCCTGCGCCATACTGCCTCTTCAACGGATCCAGAACGCAGCTGCCCGGCTTGTGTTTAACCTCCCGAAATTTTCACGTCACCCCCCTGTTGAGGTCACTCCACTGGCTGCCAGTTGCAGCTAGGATCAGGTTCAAAGTTCTGACCCTGGCCCACACTGCAGCTAATAGGACAGGCCCCGTCTACCTGCAGGACCTGATCCAGACCTATGTTCCTGCTCGACCACTTCGCTCATCTACAGCAGGGCGCCTCGCACTTTCCCCCCTCCGTGTCAATGGCGCTCGCTACTCCCGACTGCGGAGCTTTTCCACCCTAGCTCCCCAGTGGTGGAACGAACTTCCCATTCCCCTACGCTCAATACCAACCCTGCCTGCTTTCCGTCGTGGCCTGAAAACACACCTTTTCAGGCTCCACCTGGACTAATACTTATCTAGGACCTCATGGTATGTCTTCTTGTTGAACTGTGTATTCAAGTTTATACTATTTAGAATAGAATTGTAGCAGAGCTGATTTACCCAGTTCACTGTGAACTGCATTGTGTTCCTTACTAGGGATAGCTGCTACTGTATGGGAAGAATGTGCTTTCTTATCTGTTCTGTAGTTACTTCGATGACCTTTCTATATGCACCTATGTCGCTTTGGATAAAAGCGTCTGCTAAATGACTGTAATGTAATGTAATGTCAAAACAGGATAATCTTGCTCAAGACAAAATGTGAGTCAGAAAATAAAACTTGAAGCTGACGTTAGTAAATGTTTGCTGTTTAGTTCCCTTATCCATTCCTTTTCAACAGGACTGATCAACAATAAGTTACCTTCAAATTTATACATAACTTTATGTTAAAAAACTAGCTTGCTATTGATAAGACTAATAGTTGAGTATAACATTTATAAAGCTAGCAGGACAGACAGCAGAGCTAACATTACAAGTTAGTAAAACAAAAAAAACGCTTCAGAAAAAAAAGGCTGTTCATGCCGAGACATAGAGCTCGCTGTTAGACTAACGTTACTGGTTTTAGCTTTAAAATATAAAAATATTCACGTCTAACGTGATCACTTCACTTATTTATTGTATGACAGACTTTTTCACAAATTCATCTCGGGAGGAATAACACAGTGGCTTCTCATTTGAAGCTAGCATTACAGCTTTACATGAATGTTTATGTTTTTGTTCGAATTTCAAATGACAATCTGAGAAAGTCTGCGGTACAAAAACAGGATTTTATTCGAAATAAAATTGTTTCTGAAGTAATGTATGATTATTAATCTATGATTAATTATTATCTTAAATGCTTCTTACCTCAGGGGATTTACTCGCTTTCCCTCAGTCGCAGTAAAGTCTTCAGACGATAGTCTTCTGTCCGATGTGGTCAGCTCCGCCCGCGGTGAGGCAAATGGAGGTTTACGTGGTTGACGTGCGGTTTTATATAGTGGTCTAGAAGTAAATCCTCGCCCACTAAGATCATGAACTGATTATATGCAATTGTAGCTTATTTTGTCATCTGTAACTAGCACTTTTATAAAAGAAAATCAGTGATTGGACGGCAGAGATATTATACGTCAAACCATCAAAATAATTGTTCTGAAAATAGAACGCTCCGGCTTTAAAAGGTTAATAAAGTGCTCCTTGGAGCTTTTACCGAGTCTGTCTCCGAGTCCTACGTTTGGGTCTACCAGTGAAGGAATCCTAATAGGGAGGTGTTGGGTAAATTCTGAGTTCAAGTCACTGTTGGTAAGAAATAACACTGTGCAGAATGAGATACAAATTGAGACAGCTGCAAAGATATAAAGTACAATTACTTTATTATCAAAGAACCAAATGCATATGGGGTTCAGTGTCTCCCTGTCAGACAATGAACAAAGTTTGCTCAGTTTTGCATAGTTTTTATTCATTTCATATCACTGGGCAGATAGCTCTATTCTAGGAGTGGTCTTTGCGCCACTGCTCAATCACCAGTTCAGCATTCCGCCCACATTCCACTTTCAGTATCATGTTGTTTTGCACAGTTCGCATAAGAAACTTGTATCAAATGCACAATAGTATCAGCTCATAGCACATTCTGTAGTTAGGGCGGTTCTTCTTATTTTCTAAGCAAAGCACATCAGTATTCATCATAACATTTTGCAATACAATGTTCTAAAAAACTAATTTAAACAAATTTCTCCATCAGAGGTCTAGTTTATACCGTTCGGCGTATTTTGGCCGAGAGATGGGTGGGCAGAGGTGTCCAATTTTTGGTTGATTGGGAGGGCTATGGCCCTGAGGAGCGTTGCTGGGTCCACTCCAGAAACATCTTGGACTTGCAACTTATTAGAGATTTTCATAAAGACTGACCTGAGGGATCGGCTGGGGCCGTCCCTTAGTCGGGGGGTCCTGTCATGGTTTCTCTGCCTGTTCTCCGTTCTGTCACTGCTCTGTCGTGGAGCGCTCTTTCTGCGCTCACTCTTTTTTTTTTTTGTCCGTTCCGGGTTTTCGTTCCTTTCCTACACTCCTGGCACCTGAGCTGCCTTTCCACCGTTTATTTAAACGTCGCGTCTTCCTGTCTCAGGGTTTCGATATTGTCATTTCCACTTGACATAGAAGCCGGTAAGGTATAGGTATTTTTAAGTGACCTCTTCACTTTTAAGCTTGCTTAAGAGTTACGCGGGACTTGTTTGTTAGCTGTATTAGAGTTTTCCTTAGTTGGATTTTGTTTTCTCTTCTGTGCTTTCTGTTGCTCGTTTTGCTTTTCACTTCTGTTCTCTTTGAGACAGATTGCTTTTATTTACTCTTTTTGCTTTTCTCTCCAGTGCTCTCCCGTATAGAGAGTGAGAGGCTTCTTTCCATTTCCTTTCTTATTCTCATTTGTTCATATTTACCTCTGTTAAGTGTGTTTTCTCTTATTGAGAGCTAGAGGTATTCTCTCTTATTTCTACTCGAGCTTTGAGTTTGCCCACATTTTATGGGTTGTTTTCTTTTGGCTGATGCCAGGCTTATGCCCATTTCTTTTATTTTTCCCACTCCTTGTGCGGATTACTCTGCTTTTGTGGTGTCATCACGACGGTGATCACTTATAGATTCCTTTTATGTCGCGTCTGGTCCTCAGAACCCTACACTCCCCTTCAGTATTAGTGTTCATTTGAACAAACTTTTTGATTTGATCAAGTTATAGGGCTTCCAATACGGTACCCATTGCAGTTTTCCTCTTTCACATAGGAAATGCTACCAACTTTGATGCTTTATTATAAATTCCCACGGTATAATCTTCTGATATTCACTCGACTCCAATGTACAATAGTAAGCCTAGTACCTACACTTTCCGTAAAGTGATTTGTAAATGTGTTTTGGGTTTTGTCGTTGTGTTTTCTGACTTGCAGTTGTTTTGTGAATTGTTGTGTTTTCTGACTTGCAGTTGTTTTCTGAATTGTCGTTGTGTTTTCCGATTTGTCATTGTGTTTTATACCCGTCGGCTTCCATAAGTATCATATACAGGTGCAGCTCAAAAAATTCGAATATCGTGAAAAAGTTCAATATTTTTTGTCACTCATTTCAGAAAGTGAAACTCATATATTATATAGATTCATTACACATAGAGTGAAATATTCCAAGCCTTTATTTCTTGTAATTTTGATGATTATGGCTTACAGCTAATGAACACCCAAATTCAGTGTCTCAGAAAATTTGAATATTTTGCTTTAACATATTTTTAAAGTATCATATCGTCACCTTCTTAAAATAATCGCCTAAGTCATATTTTCAAGTTTTTCAGAAAACAGAATAAACTGAACCAAATACAGAATATATGATATTTGTTAATCATTTCACACAAAAAGGGTATATCAATAGATGACTATTGACTTACAAATAACGCTGTCTGTCAATTATGTAACATAAGAGGATTAAAGACTAAATAACTACACAACATTTATAGCCTAGCCAAATATTGTAGTAAACATTATCACTTACCATTCGGGGACGAGTCCAGAATCATGGAAATGACTTCATTTATGTTGATTTTCTTTGTGCATCTTGAAGCAGCCGCCATATTAATAACTTGTAAAAATGCCTAAGTCAAAATTTATTGTGACTTAGGCAAACATACAAACAGCCTAAGAGCACTCTTGACTTAGGCGATTACATTACCGGGGTAAAACAGCATGATCCTTTCAATTAAGGATCTAGGCAACTTTACCAGAGGTGGCCAGCATCATGAAGAGCTGATTTAAGCAAAAATCTCATGTTCCTCAAAAAATGACTTAGGCGATTGTTTTAAGAAGGTGACGATATTTAATATTTGGTCCCATATCCTTTGCATGCTGTTACTTCCTGAAGTCTGTGACCAATCAACATCAAAAGACTCTTGATATCTTATTTTCAGGTACTGTTACAAGCGATACTATAACCTCTCTGCATTTGAACTGATCTCTATGGGAATTGGGGGGTGAGACTAGATTCAGATGTAAATTACACTGGTACAGTATGGAACACATGACTGGCGAAATGGCTGTACGTCATCAAGGGTCTAAGGCAGGGGTAGGCAACCCTGGTCCTTGAGAGCCGCAGGGTCTGCTGGTTTTTGTTGTTACTCGCCACTTAATTGATCAAGTAAAGCAGTTGATTACACAGTTAACTCACCTCACCTGGTTTCTTTAGTCTAAGCAGTTGCTGTATTTAAGGTGAAAACAAAAACCAGCAGACCCTGCGGCTCTCCAGGACCAGGGTTGCCTACCCCTGGTCTAAGGTATCAAACGAGCCCCAAACCATCACTCTGCGGCCAGATATGGAGTAGATGTGGATGGATCCCTTTAAGGGTTGTTTCTCCTGACTTTTTTCCCCATAGAGTTCTATAGGAAAATGAGTCAGGAGAAATAACCCTTGCAGTGATCCATCCACATCTACTCCATATCTGGCAACAGAGTGATGGTTTGAGGCTCGTTCGATAGCTCAGACCCTTGATGACTTACAGCCATTTAGCCAGCCATGTGTTCCATACTGTACCAGTGTAATTTACAGCTGAATCTAGTCTCACCCCCAAATTCCCATAGAGATCAGTTCAAATGCAGAGAGGTTATAGTATCGCTTGTAACAGTACCTGAAAATAAGATATCGAGAGTCTTTTGATGTTGATTGGTCACAGACTTCAGAAAGTAATAGCATGCAAAGGATATGCAACCAAATATTAAATATGATACTTTAAAAATATTCTAATTTTCTGGGACACTGAATTTTGGGTTTCATTAGCTGTAAGCCATAATCATCAAAATTACAAGAAATAAAGGCTTGAAATATTTCACTCTATGTGTAATGAATCTATATAATATATGAGTTTCACTTTCTGAAATGAGTGACAAAAAATATTGAACTTTTTCACGATATTCTAATTTTTTGAGCTGCACCTGTATATGATACTTATGGAAGCCGACGGGTATAAAACACAATGACAAATCGGAAAACACAACGACAATTCAGAAAACAACTGCAAGTCAGAAAACACAACAATTCACAAAACAACTGCAAGTCAGAAAACACAACGACAAAACCCAAAACACATTTACAAATCACTTTACGGAAAGTGTAGGTACTAGGCCTACATGAAGGGAGATTGTATTCTGATTGGACACGCAGTATGTCAAATGAGAGTCTGACAGCGCAAGTGACCAACTAACAACAGTTTCCGTTATCTAACATAACATTCAAGACAAGCCTATGGAGTTTATTTAGTTCCATAAATAGTGCGTGTGGAATTGTGAAATGAGCGCACAGAACAGTATTTCTGTTTTGAGCTTGTTAAAATGGCATAAAAAGCGAAGTTTTTATGAACTCAAAAACGGCGAAAAACAGCATTTTCTTTCCAAACAAAGCGGCTACTTCATTTTTTCCCGAACGTTCTTCCATCATTTTCCCATAAACTTATTAACACAATGCAGGTTTGGCTTGTTGTCATTTTCTTTGTCTTTGAATTCTTCATCGACTAATGATTAGTCTTAGTTGCCATCTGTCCACAGTACCAATTAGGAGCCTGATTCGCTATTGATTCACCTCAGGCTTTATTTTGATCAGTTAAAATATTTAGTTACGTCAAATAACCAATCAAATCAATAGCTAGTAAAATCAATAGGCTTGTAATTGGTGATAGTGTTGACACATGCCAATAAAACTAACCATTGGTAGTTAATGAAGAATTCAAAGATAAAGCAAATGACAACAATCTAAACCTGAATTGTGTTAATGAGTTTAAGGGGGAAATGATGAAAGAACCTTTTTGTAATGGTTTGCAATAGGCCTAGGCTATAGCACAATAAGCACAACGTGAACATGGGAGTTTTATTCTTCGTTGCATGCATATTTATGACTTAATGTAGCTTAAGAGGGTAAAAGAGATGAAAAGCAATAATTAAGAAAAATTAACAGCTTGTTAAAATTCTGGGATTGCATAAAACAAACACGGGTACTCCAGAACCGAGTTTGGGAATCACTCTAGCACAATTATGGGCTACCATAAGCAAGCTAATTACTGAAACCTCATTTACAATTGCTCCATTTCATTGGCGCAGCTTAGTTTAGCTCTATGCATCAATATGATTCTGCTAGATTATGCACTGCATCGTAAGTCAGGTGTAACAAGTTGGTTGTAGAGGACAGGACAGAAGAAGCAAGTTTCCTAGTTCACAAGTTCCCCTGAATTTCAGCAACTAACCTTGAAGAAATAGCACTGTCAATGGAGCCTTTACTGACAATTTAAACCAAAGTGATTTGCAGGCCTATCAGCTGCGTTGTCTTGGCCAGTATTCTACTCATGGGATCGTCCGTTCAATTAAATCAGTGCTTACTATATTCAGCGTAGGGATAATGTTTCTGTTTTGCATTGATGTATTTGGATTCTTCTTGTGTTTTTAGGCATTTGAAATATTTGAAAAATATCAGATGAACTTAGGCAAATGAGCATTTTATGATTATGCTGATTAAAGGTATTTCACATTTTAAATAAGAACAAAAATGCATCTGTTTATGTGTTATGAACTGGTTTATTCAAAAAATAAGAACTTACATAGCATAGGCTACACACTACCACTGAAAGGTGTCTGAATGCCACCTAGTGGACATGTGTTGAAACACAATAGCATTAATTTTATTCAGAAAGGCAGAGGGACTGGTTAATTATAAGTAGTGGAACAAAACACTCACACCCAGAACGCATTTAAAATGCATTTAAACAATATATTGTGAATTGAAAACCTATTATGAGTAGAATCGACCCTGGTGCATAGAGCTAAGCACTGCGCCACTGAAATGGAGCAATTGTAAAGGAGGTTGCAGTATCGTAATTTGCCTTTGGTAGTGTTACGGCTCTCTTGCTCCGCTGGCCGTTAGTCGGCTGGTGGGTGGAGTTGGAGAGCCGATTAATTATGAGACACACCTGTTAAGTATTTTTGCTCTATTTAACTCGCTGTCTCCTCTTACTACTCTCTCTGATTCTCTCCACGTATGTGTTTGTTTGGGTTTTTCCGTCTTACAACACTCACTATGATACTTTTCACTAATTCAAGCATATGCATACACAACTGATAACTTACAGACTTCCACGTCTCATGTTTTACTTTATTTTGTATGTGTTTTGGTTAATTTAAATAAATGTATATTTGCTCAGTAACTTCCCTGTGTGGTCTACCTGTTTTGTCATGGCTCAGGTAGCTATAGCCTAATTCTGCTGGAGGAAAAGTGAGGTAATAAAAAAAAGTGAGATAATTCATGCATGGCCTTCTAGGCTTATCCGATGAGAAGACACTCAATCGCTTAATTGAGACGGCAAACATTCAATCACATTTGTTGCAGACACTAGTCAGGAAATGGATCTAACATCGGTGCTGCTGCTACTCCTCATAGCCTGCTGTGTGACAGGGAGAAAGCACTCAGCAATCTTAATCAGTAAGTTAGCTTTTACATTACATACAACATTACCTAAACAAATAACGCAGAGATACATAATTTAATAGGCACTATTGTTTAGCCCCTTTTTTTTAAAGAAAGAAAAACATTGTTTTTCGCCTCTTTTGAGTTCCTCAAAACGGCGTAAAATACTGTTGTGCGCTCATTTCACAATTCCACTTGCGCTATTTATGGAACTAAATAAACTCTTGTCTTGAATGTCACATTCGATAACGGAAACTGTTGTTGTTGTTTGGTCACTCGCGCTGTCGGACTCATTTGACATACTGTTTGTCCAATCAGAAGGAGCTTAGGTTGTTTATTATGGAGCCCCGGAGGTGCACAGAAGAAGAAGAAAAAAATGGGGGATTAATTCTTTCGCTCGTTTTAAATAAATCGTTCCATCGATATAATGAATTAGTTCCCTCAATATAATTAATTAGTTCCCTCAAATTAGTTAATTCATTCTCTCAAATGAGCAAACCCTCATTCCGCAAGCACACCTTCACTCCGAATCAGGTGTGTAGTGCTATAAGAGTGCACCGGCACTTATTTTTAAAAGTAAATTGCTCTTTTTAATATAATCAACACATTGTCAATGCACCAACTAAAACGAATAGCTAAATGATATTAGGCTTATATCCCTCGACTAATAAATTGTCTTATGGATGATTTTATATGGTTTTTTATTTATGTTAACCCCATAGACATACACCCACGTGGTGCACGATTTGACAGCTATTGCAAGACATTTGACAGCTAACTGCATGATGATCACGTTGGACCGCGCCCCTCTTGCCTAGCCTATTTGGTTTTATAGTGCTCAGACTGGCTGGCCTACATCGCCGCATTCTTCTCTAATCCTGCCATCCTGTCTTCTTGACTCATCTGTGACCAACTACACATGATCAAATGCCCATCACCTGTGACTTCGACTTTAATGCCTACGGACGATAATTCTCATTAGCCATTACTTCAAAAGCGTTTCCACATTTGGTATTTAGCAAGGGTATATAGCTAATTTGCATTTGTTCTGCACAAACCTTTTGTGATAAACCCGGAAGATAGGTGGAATAAGGAGGAAACTGTTTAGGAGGTTTTTAAGATGTTTATTCTCATGAGCCACACATTGCCATGATGTTAGCCAGTGCATGCCTAATTCACCCCTGTCAAAGCCCATAGAGAAAAAGCCATGCCGACTCCAATGACTGCAATGTAACGTGAAAAAAGTGCAACAGAATTCTTTGAGCAGCAGAAGGCAGTGCTGAGGCACTGCTAAACAGAGCAAAATCTGGAACAATACATGGAGGTGAATGGAGCTAAATGCTAAAAAATTATCATCACAGTCGCTTTCAAATATTTTCCCGTAACTGGAGTATTACTGGAAATATTCCACAGCCTAATGCTTGAATGAATACATAATTATAAATCGACATGCAATCAATGGTTGTATTATGATCTCACTTTCAAAATATTTCCACTAGCATTGATGTTACGGAATGTTGCTGAGTTCGCCTGTTCATGAATATTCATTACCAGCGGCTCCTCAGTCAACGGTATAGCCAACTAGCCAGTAGAAAATATATGCTCAGTAAAACCATATATTCTCTAGAAGCTTCTAGAAGATTCTTTTTAAAACCAGATTGTCTATGAGATAAAAGGTGATGTACCGCCGGTACTAGCTAGTACTTTGTTTGTCCACATAGTTGTCATCAGGGGTGTAGCACAAAATTCTGGGCCCGTGCAAATGCAGGCTCTGTGGGCCCCCTTCCCAACTGCAAGGGTTGTTTCTCCTGACTTTTTCCCCCATAGAGTTCTATTGGAAAATGAGTCAGGAGAAATAACCCTTGCAGTGATCCATCCACATCTACTCCATATCTGGCAACAGAGTGATGGTTTGGGGCTCGTTCGATAGCTCAGACCCTTGATGACTTACAGCCATTTAGCCAGCCATGTGTTCCATACTGTACCAGTGTAATATACAGCTGAATCTAGTCTCACCCCCAAATTCCCATAGAGATCAGTTCAAATGCAGAGAGGTTATAGTATCGCTTGTAACAGTACCTGAAAATAAGATATCGAGAGTCTTTTGATGTTGATTGGTCACAGACTTCAGGAAGTAACAGCATACAAAGGATATGCGACCAAATATTAAATATGATACTTTAAGAATATGTTAAAGCAAAATATTCTAATTTTCTGAGACACTGAATTTTGGGTTTCATTAGCTGTAAGCCATAGTCATCAAAATTACAAGAAATAAAGGCTTGAAATATTTCACTCTATGTGTAATGAATCTATATAATATATGAGTTTCACTTTCTGAAATGAGTGACAAAAAATATAGAACTTTTTCACGATATTCTAATTTTTTGAGCTGCACCTGTATGTGTTTGCGTCCAATCGGTTGATTTCCGGCTCTTGGCATTTTGCCTCCAGGGGGGGGCGAGTGCACTCCTGCCCTCCGCTAGTTACGCTACTGGGAAATACTAACGGAGTTGGCATGTGATGTTTGTGAAGTAAATGCGGAGTTTATGGCAA
Source organism: Ilyophis sp. 1 JC-2022 (assembly GCA_022702515.1). Lineage (NCBI taxonomy): Eukaryota > Metazoa > Chordata > Actinopteri > Anguilliformes > Synaphobranchidae > Ilyophis > Ilyophis sp. 1 JC-2022. The sequence continues at coordinate 64,110 of JAKUDI010000082.1, read as the reverse complement.
GTTTTTACCGTGTCTTTAGGCGGAAAATACATGCTAGAAAAACACTAGACAGATGCCTGTTTTCTTGCTTGGTACACCACAGTAATATATTCAGAGACGTTTTTAATCTTTTTCTAAAACAACAGCCTTTTTAAAGGCTATTTGAACAATCCTTTCTAAGGGCTATTTTCTAACATCCTTTTTAAAGGGTTATGGTTATTTTCTTTTATGTGCTTTTCTATTTTTTTTTATCTACTCAATGCTGCCTTTAGGTACAAGTAGTCTATAAAATACTACCACTTGATTTTTATTTTTCAAACAGTATTTGAAGGGTGTTGTCATTATATATATTAATTCAATTATTATTTAATAAGTATTGAAATATGCTATAAATATATTCATATAAATAGCGTACTAGTTCTGAAATATGGACCACAAATGTTGGAATAGTGGTGCTTCCAAAAGGAAAGCCAAAAAAGAAAAGGAGGCAAGAGAGGCAGTTTTGCTTCAAAGTGTTCCACTCATTGCCCACTTTTTTCAAAAAACCTCTGATAGTAATAATGATGACAGCAGAACTATTTGGGGCTGTGGCTCAGGAGGTAGAGCGGGGTGTCCGTTGATTGCAGGGTTGGTGGTTCGATCCCTGGCTCGAAGTGTCCTTGGGCAAGACACTGAACCCCAAATTGCTCCCAATGAGCAGGCTAGCACCTTGCATGGCAGCTGCCGCCATTGGTGTGTGAATGTGTGTGTGAACGGGTGAGTGAAAGGCCATTGTAAAGCACTTTGGATAAAGGCGCTATATAAGTGCAGTCCATTTACCATTTACCATTTACCAAGGAACTAGCACTAGTTCAGTTTCCAGTAATCACAGAGCCATCCTTTGAAGGCACACCCTCAACAGCTAATGGTATACAAGAACCATCATTTCCACCTCAGGAGCAGTTGGGCAGTTCACAAGAATCAAATCAGCAACCAGTGACATTGTTAAGTCAGTGTTTACTGAAAGAGGAGCAGTCCCCTTCCAAAACCACAGTGAAAAATATCCAGCTTCAGTCCGAGATAGAGTGCTTGGTGGAAAGACTAGAAGATTCAACAATGAACTTCTGAACTGTATATTGCCAAATGGGCAGAAGGTTTCTAGACAGTGGCTACTGTATTCACTATCAACAGGTTGTGTGAACTGTTTTGCATGCAAACTGTTCTCCAGCAAGCTCTGTGGCTTTAGTCAGGGGTTTAGTGACTGGAAGCCCCTCTGAAAGAATAGGGGAACATGAAAAGAGTGCAGAACACAGATTGTACTGTTATTCCCCAATGTCCTCCTAGTGAGCCTATACTGAGTTTTCACAGCCAGCTAAACTCCTCTTCATACCATCTCTCCAAGGAACAGACAGTTGTTGTTTTAGGCAGATTTAATATGAAGAAGTGTGAAACTGAAACAAAGTACAGTAAAAATAAAGGGAAGTATACTATGAATAAGCAATGAGGTATGTATGCTATGACAGTGGCGTACCGTGGGAGTAGAACTAGGCCTTCTGTAAACTTACCTTTAACGGATGATCACTCTCAATCTGTTTCCGTTTACTTTGCTTGATTGCCAATCAAATAATTGATTCACTCAATAACCAAGAACAATAAGTAAATTATTAGGCTACCAAGTTATTTTGAGATAGCATTATTGTTTTGTGTATCAAACTTGTGTTGCATTTGTCTATATCCACATTTATGATGACATGTTATTATGCGAAGATTCGACTTTTAAAGGCTCTGTTCAATGTTTCGTAGATTTTCGTAAATGAGTTTTTCTAGCCTGAATAATGCGTTGCTCTGAACGGTTCGATACACTTAAGAGGCTAAATTTGAATTTATGCTTTCTAATGTTTAAATCGCTTTGACTAATTTGAGTGTCGTGAATTACATTCTTTAACGCGTTCAGATTATTGCCTGATCCTTGTTAAACAATCTCAAGTTGTCTTTTTTTCATTATCATTTCTAAATCATTATAGGCTACAAATTGGTCTTGATTATTCAGATAATTGGTTTAGATTTTTGTTTGATTGTTAGGCTACTCAAGTTAAATAAACAGAAACAAGTAATCCCCACTTTTTCCAACGCACCGGCCATCGCTACATAGCCTACGTATATTTAAGTGCTACCTATTTTATGATACAAAAAAAAATACTAGCACTGCAATACTGCAAAAACTTGATATATTCATCAATGTTTGTTATTCAGTTAATAAATTGCTTGATTGATCATTAAGAACTATAAGTGGAAACAGATTGAGAGTAATATCCGTATAAAGGTAAGGTTACCGAAGGCCCTATTTTACTGCCGACGTTACGCCACTGTGCTATGAACAATTCAAGCCAACAGCATCTGTAGTCACACAGTAACAATGTAATGTAATAATTATCAAATTGGTACAAATGACAGAAAATGATTCATCATAAAACATTAAGATGGTAATGATTAACAATAAACTCACTGATAATGCCACTCAAAGGTCTGCAAACAAAAGGATGGCTACAGATTATCTCCACAGGACCATGCTGGTTTCTCTGAGCTGATTCTGCTGAAAAAGGCGGAACTTCCTGTCTGAGACTCTTCTTCTATGCTACATAAGAAGTACAATTACTGAGCTACATGCAATACCAAAAACAACCACTAGATGGAAAACAAATTACATTCTCAATGGAAAACAGTTCCAACATCTTTCAAGATGCCACACAAACATAATTCACATCTCTTGAACTTCCGGGGATAAAAGCAGAATGACCTCCGAGATGGGTCTTGCGAAAGTCTTTGAGGTCTTGTGCCTTATCACCTCGACTTCCACTTTCCGTACAACTCCGTCTCTGCTTGGAATGGTTTTGACGATGACTCCCATTGGCCAGTCATTTCGTTTTGCTTGATTGTCCTTCATGAGAACGTCTCCTTCTTTCAAGTTCGACCTCCTATGCTGCCATTTCTGCCGAGTCTGCAGAGTGTTGAGGTACTCTTTGCGCCATCGGGCCCAAAATGTATCTGCCAGGACTTGAACCCTCCTCCACTGGTGCGTAAACAGGTCTGTTTTGGAGAACTCTCCATGAGAAGGTAAGGCTGCACCAATCTTCTGTGTAAGAAGAGTAGCAGGAGTTAAGATGAAGGGTGCTTCTGGGTCAGATGAAACAGGCACTAGAGGTCTTGCGTTGATTATGGCGGTGACCTCAGCCATGAGAGTGATCAAGACCTCATGGGTCAGATTTGAGTGACCACTTTGCAGGAACATTGAGTCAAGGATTCGGCGTGAAATCCCGATCATGCGCTCCCAAGCGCCCCCCATGTGGGATGAGTGTGGAGGGTTGAACACCCAGGTGCATCTCTGCTTGAGAAGATAATCCTCCACACTAGCATCGCCGGGACCTGGAGGATCCAATTTCAGTTCCTTAGCTGCTCCAACAAAGTTGGTACCGCAGTCCGACCTCAGCTGCTTAGCAGGTCCTCTGATAGCAAAGAACCTGCGGAGTGAGTTGATGAAACTGGAGGAGCTCATGGTTTCTATGATCTCTATATGAACAGCCCTAGTTGACATACAGGTGAATAAGACTGCCTATATCTTTCCCTTTGCTTGACCACCTCTAGTGCGACGTGTAGTGATCTCCCATGGACCGAAGATGTCAAGCCCAACGTAGGAGAAAGGAGGATCTGTCTGGAGACGTTCAGCAGGCAAGTCTGCCATTTGTTGCTGTTCCAATTTTCCCCTCAGCTTTCTACAGGTCACACATTTGTGGATGATGCTACTTATACATCTTTTGGCTCCTAATATCCATAGGCCTTTGGCTCGGATTGCTCCCTCTGTCAAGTGTCTCCCTTGATGTCTCACTGCTTCATGATGATGACGGACGAGCAAAACAGCAATATGATGTCTGCCTGGGATGATGAGAGGATTAGCTTCGTCCTTATGCAGTTTTGCCTGAGTAAGACGTCCCCCTACTCGCAGCAAACCATCATCATTGATGAATGGGTGAAGTTTGCAAAGTGGACTGTTAGGAGGTAGGTTTTGCTTTGCTTGGATGTACTTGATTTTGTCAGAATACACCTCCTGCTGCACACGTCTGATTATTATATGCTCTGCTCTTGTCATCTCTGTATCTGTCAGGCTTTTCTTACAGGTGTGCCAACCAACACAATTGCTGCCATTTTTGGACTTGGCAAAACTCTGAGTGATGTGAAGAAGCTGTGCTATAGTCTTGGTGAGTGAGTTCCATTTAGAAAAGCGTTCGAATCGTGCAGATCCCAGTTGCTTCTTTGACACCGTTGTAGTAAGTGTTGTTACTTTGGAACGGATCTCGTTGTCTAACTCTGGATCTACAAGTTCAAATGACGCTTCACCTTCAGGTACTGATCTCTCGTGCTGGAGAAGGAATGCTGGACCAGACAACTAAGTGGTTCTTTGAAGATAGCCTGCTGGCACGGATCGAGAACCATGATCGGCTGGGTTGTGCTCTGTCTGAACATATCTCCACTGTTCTGGCTGAGTGGACTGTCTGATTCTCTGTACACGATTAGTTACATATACATAGAACCTCCTGTTTTGATTGCAAATGTATCCTAACACCACTTTGCTGTCCGTGTAGAATGTGATTTGGCCAAATTTCAGGTCGAGTTCTTCCACGATGAGTTCAGACATCTCCACTGCAAGAACAGCGGCACAGAGCTCAAGTCTCGGCACAGTGAGCTCTGGTATGGGAGCCAACTTAGCTTTACCCAGGATGAAGCCTACTTTACTATGATTGTCTTTGTCGGTGACTTTCAGGTAAGCTACTGCTGCTATAGCTTTAACTGAGGCGTCCGAAAAGACACATAACTCAGTAGTCTTGGCTTGTGAGATGGAGGATCCATAGGTGCGCGGAACGTGCAGAGTCAGAAGTTCCTGCAGTGAGTCTTCCCATCTTCTCCTGTCCTCATAGATGTCTTCATGGAGGGGACTATCCCACTCCGGGTCTTCCAAAGACAGCTCTCTAAGAAGTAGTCTTCCTTGAAGAACCACAGGGGCAAGGAAGCCTAAAGGGTCAAACACACTGTTAACCTGTTAGTGCTGGCCCCTAGTGGCAGAGACGCACGCGTCTTCTACTTTTTTATGACACGTCATAAATACGTCGCTAGTTATATGCTAGTTACGAAAATATGGATATTGCCATATTTATCACCATAACCGCATATGATCATAATCAGTACTTAATATCCTATCAGCGTGCGAAATATCACGTTTCTAGCTGCCACCATTAGCTTGTAATTCATGAACGTAGCATGCTATGCTGCTACACTGTAGCTACTACTATATCTACAATGGACCCGACCACATGTAAGATAGCAGACATTTAAACACATTTGCAAGTTAATTAAAGTTTTTATTTCATCACCAAAAAATCGTTTACTATCACAGCAGCAAGAAACACCTTCCAAGATTCTGAATACATACAAGTAAAACTGTCAACATGCCTACTCACTCCACAGGGAAAAAAACGAGTGATGTTTCCTTGTCACCACATAACTTTCTTTTGCGATAAAAAGCTCCGGTAAAATATGAAATAAACTCGTAACCTTACCTTTGGTTATAAAGATTAAGATGTCCCCTGCAAGAATCTGAGGTTATTTTTTGTCTTGGTTGACCCGTTTTTAATATTGCATCCTTTTCTCAACATGTGTCCATTATCTAAAATGGGCGTGCGTAATGATCGCATTCAAAAGATTCACTTGTATATCCGTCACACAAACATGGTTTTAATTGACACTTATATAGTCCAATAGAGTACATTCTAAGCTTTCTGAAATGATATGGCATTCCCATACGCGTATTTAACTAGCCGATCGCTATCCACGCGTAACATCGTGCCTGGTTGCACACATCCGGAAGCCATTTTAGATCGCAATCAACCTGCTTTATGCGCACACCGTGAGTCATCATTATTACATTGAGATTCGAGTAAATTTGTATTTTTATATATCATATATATATATATATATATATATATATATGATGGCCAAAAAATATATGTCCCTGTCGGATGTAGTGGAGGAGATTTTTAGGAGCGAGTCCGAGGGAGAGAGTGAAGGCGGATCTGAGGCTGAAAGCATCGACTCTTTTGTCGAAGATGCTTTTGCGCAGGGCGAAGATGTAGCTCTTGACATGTAAGTATTAACTGTATTAAATTAAAAATAACTTTATTTGTGCATCGGTTGAATTTTAGTCACAGTAGTCATGTAAAATAGAGCATTTATTATCTAATTTCTTGTGGCTAAATGGTAGCATAAGTCATATCATGTATTGTATAATAAGTAGGCCTGTTGATACATAGCTTAGCCATGCATTGGCATGCATGAATTTTAGTCACAGTAGTCATGTAAAATAGAGCATTTATTATCTAATTTCTTGTGGCTAAATGGTAGCATAAGTCATATCATGTATTGTATAATAAGTAGGCCTGTTGATACATAGCTTAGCCATGCATTGGCATGCATGAATTTTAGTCACAGTAGTCATGTAAAATAGAGCATTTATTATCTAATTTCTTGTGGCTAAATGGTAGCATAAGTCATATCATGTATTGTATAATAAGTAGGCCTGTTGATACATAGCTTAGCCATGCATTAGCATGCATGGGCCATAAACTAACTTCTGACATTGTTGCTGGTTGTGAATGGCAATCCAGTGTCACTGGTTAGTATTGATTTTTGTGATATTTGTAAGACTAAAGTAACAACTTAATTTAGAAAAGAATTACAAAAAGTAATTATTTTTGTAATTCTAATACATTTTTGTAATTCTTAAAGGGTAAAATGTATATTGTAAGAAGGGTAGGTACACATTTTCAGTCAAAGTACTTATTATTATTGAATTATATCTTTCTACACATTAAGAAAATGTTAATGACCGAAATAAAGTAAACTAACTTAATTTAGGGTAAATCTGAATCGCAGTCTCCATGTCAAATGTAGCATTTATTAAATGTTTTTGGAAAAGCCTAGCATTTTCATTTTTGTTTCACAACATAGTACACTATGTGGCTCTTATTGTGCACTTTTTAAATTTTGCTTTCTTTTAAATAATTCAGGATAGAAGATGCTTCTGTTCTGGACAGTCCTGCTGCTGCACCTGCACCTGCACCTGCTCCTGCACCTGCACCTGCACCTGCTCCTGCACCTGCACCTGCTCCTGCTGCTGCACCTGCTCCTGCACCTGCACCTGCACCTGCTCCTGCACCTGCACCTGCACCTGCTCCTGCACCTGCTGCTGCTGCACCTGCACCTGCTGCTGCACCTGCACCTGCACCTGCTGCTGCTGCACCTGCTCCTGCTCCTGCTGCTCATCCCCGCAGGACTCTGGTCACAAGGTCAAGGAGGCCCTGCTCTCGTTCAGCGCGAGGAGCTCCGAAAAAAAGAGCAATCGAGCCAGAGCCCGAGTCTGAGGACGGATGGCACGACATGGCGGATGAGGATGAAGAGCCTCATCAGTTCCCCTTCTGCCCCCGGAGGACCCCAGGAGTGCAGCTGGACCTTCATCAGGCCTACAGCCCCCTGGATCTCTTTCGGCTGTTCTTCAGCGCAGATGTCCTCAAGCTCCTCTGTGACAACACAAATGGCAACGCAGCCCGCAAACATGCTCAGGGACTGCATACGCCATGGTCTGATGTGGATGCTGAGGACATGCAAAGATATCTGTCCATCGTCCTGTACCTGGGCCTTGTCAAGCCATCTGCTGCCCGTGACCTATGGAGGAAGGACCGGCTTCACAAGCACCCCTTTCCCTGCAGTGTGATGCCGGGCTACAGGTATGAGGCCATTGGTGCATTCCTCCACATGAGCGACACAACAGCAGATGTCATCAATGACCAGCTGAAAGGCCAAGCAGGTTATGATGGCCTGTTTCGCCTTAAGCCTTTGCATGACCAGATCCTGACTGCATGCAGGGCTTACTACCACCCTCATCAGAACCTGGCCATTGATGAGCGCATGGTAGCCTCAAAAGCTCGGCATGGGATGAAGCAGTACTTGAAGGACAAGCCAACAAAGTGGGGCTTCAAGTTGTTTGTCCTGGCTGACAGCAAGACGGGCTACACGTGTGACTTCAGTGTGTACCAGGGGAAAGCGCTCACTCCAAGTGGGAACGGTTTGAGCTTTGATGCTGTTGTGAACCTGCTCCGGGTGCCATACCTTGGGACAGGCTACCATGTCTTTGTGGACAATTTTTATACGAGCACGGCTCTCTTTCGGCATCTCCACCGTATCCACTATGGAGCTTGCGGTACCATCAGGGAAAACCGGATTGGTTTTCCTAAGACCAATGTAAATAGCCTCCCAAAAAAGGCTGTTCGAGGGGACATGCGGTGGATCAGAGATGGCCCCCTTCTGTATGTGAAGTGGAAGGACACGCGAGAGGTCTCGATGTGTACTTCCATTCACAAAGCCTACAGTGGGAAGTCAGTGCAGCGGCGGGCAAGGAACCCTGATGGCACCTGGGCCAGACGTGCGGTCACCATTCCTGAGCCAGTGCTGGAGTACAACAAGTACATGGGGGGCGTTGACCTGTCAGATGCCCTCATCAAGTACTTCAGTGTTACTCAGAAGACCAGGCACTGGTATAAAAAGCTGTTTCTCCACTTTGTGGATATCGCTGTTGTGAACTGCTACATCATTCACAAGGAGATGGCTCTGGAGAAACACCACAAGCCAATTACCCAGAAGCTCTTCAGAGAGACTCTCTCTTTACAGCTAGCTGACTGTGGGAAAGAGAGCACTGAGGGTGAGGTGGAGATGGCAGCTGCACAGCCACAGGAGGCAGCAATGGAGCAGAGGCCAGAGGGCTGCTTTCCTGTCGCAGTCACCGATGTGAGCAACACAGATCCTCGGGAAAAGGCCACAAAAGGGAGGAAGTACTGTGTTCACTGTCTCAGCCTGAAGAGGAAAAACAAGACCATCTTCAAGTGCAGGTCTTGTGATGTTCCTCTCTGCATAATTGCGGACCGCCTCTGCTTCACTGAATGGCATGACCTCAGGAGCAGGCAGGCACTGTGAAGGACTGATTATTCAGCCCAGTGTCAGTCATTTCATCTGGCGGACAACCATTGTAAATAATTCTATTTTTTGTAATGTTTTTACTGGTTCACATTTTGCTGTGGTTCGTTCAGCATTCAAGTTCTTGCTTTTTTGCCTCCTAAAATCCAACCCCTCGTCCACGTCGTAGGAGGTGGTAACAGCACATCATATCCTCTCCAGTCAATGCTGCAACATACATTTTCTATTCGAAATTGTGCTGGCTAACGGGGCTCTGGTGGAAAAATACATTTTTGGAACCATAAACTGAACTGGAGCTAATACATGTATCACCCTGTGAATGTGAAGTGATTGTAATGATCCTACTACCTCAAAGAACATAATAAAATGCTTCATATGGACAAAAAAAGCATTGTATTCATTTTCGGAGAGGTTTTTGGACCCCTATATATCAAAACCCAAATTATTTGGAAAAAAATGAAAATTTCCTCATTTAGTTGATACAAACATGTGTTTTATGAGTCAGAATACTTTATCTGTTGAAAAAAGCTGATTATCTCTTGATTTACTGTGATGCACATTTTATCCATTTGGATAGATTTGGACACCCTAAGGGACACCAGGATACACTGTTTACAAATTAGCTTATGGAACCTGAGCAGATTGACATATCCCCCTAAAATTCTGTACACATGTTGACAAGTGGTGTGTGCACCAGGACAGTAAAATATGACCTGTTTTACATCTTTTCCTTTCAGAAGTGTACTGTAAACTAAGAATGACAACCTCGTTTTTGTTTTTTTTGCAAAGAGTTTGTGCATTTACAGCCCATAATCTATATGAAGATTATGAAATTTTATTATTTTAATCTAAGACACACAAAGGTACAGGGGTCTTCTCCAATTTAAGCCATTAAACAAGTGTGTGTGGTGAGCACAACTGTAGTTATAAAGGTTTAAACAGAACAGTGCAAAACAGGCGAAAATTGGCCCAATTTGGCTTCTGCACAAAGAGGTTAAGTGTTGACAACACCCCCCGGCGTGTAAAGGGTTTCTTTCTCTCAGGAATCTTGAAAATGAATGTATCGGACATGAGGTTCCAGCTGAGACTAAGGCTACGTTGAACGGGAAGCTCATCTACTGCCAGATCAAGATTTTTGATGTCCTTGGCCCTATCTTCTGTAGGAAAAGCATCCATCACTTCCACCTTGTTAGAGGCAATCTTGTGTAGCCTCAAGTTGGAAAGTGCTAGCATTTTCTTGACTCTCTGCAAGACATCAATGGCCTCGGCTTCTGTGGCAAAGGACTTCAGAGCATCGTCCACGTAGAAGTCTCTCTCTATGAAGCGTCGTGCATCACTGCCATGCTCTTTTTCTGCTTCCCTAGCTGCCTTCCTCAAACCAAAGGTTGCCACAGCTGGAGAGGGACTGTTACTAAAGACATATACCCTCATACGGTCGTCAACAACACCTTTGGTGAGATCGTTGTTTTGGTACCACAGAAAGCGCAGGACATCTCTATTGTCTTCCTGTACGACAAATGAGTAAAACATCTGCTCGATGTCTGCTGTGATAGCAGCTGGTTCCTTTCTGAACCTGAGGAGCACTCCTAAGAGGCTGTTGTTCAGGTCTGGCCCGAAAAGCAAGACATCATTAAGCGAGACTCCCTCAAACTGAGCACTCGAGTTGAATACCACCCGAATCTGTCCGGGCTTTTGTGGGTGGTACACACCAAACGTGGGGAGATACCATCTTTCTTTACCCTCGTCAATTGGTGGAGCCAGCTCTGCATGCTTTTTATCGAGCATCTTCTGCATGAAGTCCAGGAAATGTGCGCACATGTCAGCCTTCTTATCCAGTGTGCACCGTAGAGACATAAGCCGCCTGAAGGCATATGCTATGTTGTCAGGGAGGCCTCGTCTTGGACTGCGGAACGGCAGAGGAGCAACCCAGCTGTTGTTTTCATCTTTGAAGAATCCTTCTTCCATCATTTTCAGGAAGATACTGTCTTCAACAGATGGTGCTCGCTGGTTGTCACTGTCTGTTCGGCAAAAGACGGTTTCACCAATGTTCTCTTCATTGGGTTTTGCAGACCAGCTTGGCGCATGAGTTAGAGGAGAGGTGGCTTTCTTTTGGGTCCTCAAGCTGAAATTCTCCTTGAGCTTGATGTGGTTCTCACAGGGAGACAGAAGGCTAGGGCGTCCGTTGTCCAGAATGTGTGTTTTGTAAGTACTGACCTCTGCTGGCTTGTGGGCACTGCTGAGGCAAACCTTGCCTATGATTACCCAACCCAGGTCGAGCTTCTGGGCAAAAGGGGCGTTGTGAGGGTCATTAAATTGTCGGCGTACTTTGTGGACTCGCAGCAGGTCACGTCCAAGGAGCAGAAGGATGTCTGCATTTGGATCCAGGGCTGGTATAACAGCAGCTATTGGCTTCAAATGCTGATGGTAACGAGCAGCATCAGGTGTCGGTATTTCCGCTCGGTTATTGGGGATTTCATTACACTCAATGAGTGTGGGCAGAGGGATACTTGTACATCCATCCATGGGCTCTATGATGTAGCTATGTGCTCTTCTTCCGGCCGTTTCTACTACCCCAGCACAGGTCTTCAAGGTGTATGGAGCCGCTATACCTTGGATATTAAACATGCTGAAGAACTCAGTCCTTGCTAGAGACAGATTACTCTGATCATCCAAGATTGCGTACATTGTTTTGATCTCCTGACGCCGGCCATTGGGGTAGACTTGAACTAGACAAATCTTGGAGCAAGATTTCCCAGGAAAGTCTGGCCCACATACTTCCGTGCATGTAGATGTGACATTAAGATCTTGGGTGACTTCCTCCTCCCCGCCATGCAGTTTAGGAGGAGAAAAAGGCGTGAGTGCCTGTGGAGCTGGACCAGGGTGAAGGGCAGCCAAATGCCTATCACTCTCACACTCTGTGCACTTAATGGTCACATCACAATTCCTGGCCTGGTGTGTGGTGGAGGCACAACAACGGAAGCAGATAGCATTATCCTTGAGAAACTTCTTTCTTTCCTCTAGCATCATGATCCTAAAGCCTCTGCATTTTTTTAGTGGGTGCGGCTTGTGGTGTATAGGACAGCTCTTACTTGGGTCTTCACCTGTTTTGCTATTCCTGGTGGCTGCTTCTGTCCACACATCTGTCTTGTGCACAGAAACTGGTGTTCTTGTGTAAGCGCTGCCAATAGACCTTTCTTTTTTGGGGTTGTATGTGTACATAGCAGCTGTATTGAAGCTAGGGTCATTCCTCGCCTTAGCCTCTCTTCGCACAAATCCTGCGAAGAATGAGAAGGGTGGAAATGCTACTCTGTGGTATTCCTTATATCTTGACCCTACTGACATCCACTTCTCCTGGAGATGGAAGGGTAGCTTCTCAACGATGGGACCTACACCTCTGGCTGTGTCAAGATAGCTTAGGCCAGGCAAATATCCATCCTGCTTTGCAGCTTCTAACTCAAGTAACGCATCTCCCAACTCACTGAGTTTGTGGTGGTCTTTGCCAGACAGCTTAGGAAAATTCTCTATTTTTGAGAACAAGGCTCTTTCGATAGCCTCTGGTGAGCCATAACATTCTTCAAGTCTCGACCAAATCATGGCCAGGCCGGCAGAGGGTTGATGAAAATTCACAGCTTTTAGTCTTCTAGCATGTTCTGCTGATTCTGGACCCAGCCACTTGAGAAGTAAGTTAATCTCTTCGCTTGCCGTAAGGCCCAGGTTAGATATAGTGGTCATGAAGGTGGACTTCCAGCCGAAGTAATTTTCTGCCCTATCATCAAACTTACTCAGCCCTCCAGTCACCAGCTGGTTCTTTGCAAATAACCTTGCAAGTTCTGTCGTAGTGTTATTTACCTCTGGTGGTGAGTTGAACCTCAGTGCTGAATGTGGTTCATAGTGTTGAGGACTGTGCTGGTATGTTTTTCCTTTTTGGAACATTGATCTTTCCTCATCAGTAGATTGGTTATGTGGCTGGGCGTCACTCCTGAGAAATGCTGGCTTGAACTCAGGTGGACTGACTTTTTGTTGTTTTTGTTGAGAGGTGATATCCTTTCCAAATGTGAATGTGTCTCTCTCCATTTCTGTATATTTGCTATAATCCTCATTTGAATGGCATTCCACATAATCTCTGGCTTTCTCAATTGAAGACTGTTGTGAAGGCAGGAACTCCATATCTAGGGAGCGCTCAGGACTCTTCATTTGTGCAACAGCAGACTCCAAGACTTTTGCTTTTGCCAGTGCGGCCTCAGCTTCTTTCTCATGTTGGAGAACATCCAATGTTGCTTCCAGTCTAATTTTCTCAGCATTTGCGTTTGCTTCTATTCGAGCCCTCTCAAGCTTAATCTCCATCTCTTTCTGTGTGTAGGCTGCCCTGGCTCTAGCAGCCTCTGCTTCAGCTAATGCTTGAGCTGCTGCCTTGCTGGCCCTGATTGACACAGATGATCTGGTAGATGATCTTGAGGATAACTTTGAGGATTTCACAGAATCTGCCTTCACTTGTTCTTTGTCTTGAGCTTTGTTAATTTCCATGTTGTCAACTTAATCTTGCTGTTGAAGATGGAACTGTCGATGTCTGGTGAACCTGATTGTCAATAACCATTTTTGCCGCTGGCTTCAGAATCCGACTTCTTGTTTATATCCCTTGCAGAGAGCTATCATTTCACTGAACTCCTAAACTCCTCTTCATACCATCTCTCCAAGGAACAGACAGTTGTTGTTTTAGGCAGATTTAATATGAAGAAGTGTGAAACTGAAACAAAGTACAGTAAAAATAAAGGGAAGTATACTATGAATAAGCAATGAGGTACATATGCTATGAACAATTCAAGCCAACAGCATCTGTAGTCACACAGTAACAATGTAATGTAATAATTATCAAATTGGTACAAATGACAGAAAATAAACAGTTCCAACACACATCATGCATGCTTGCCTTGCACCAGCGGACAAAGGGCAGTGCTATAGATGCAGATGTCATGCAGCAACTTTTGGGTGAAAGAGGACTTGTGTTTAGGGAGATTTAGGTCAACCCATTACCGTAATTTCCTTGGCATCCTAGAATTACAATCACAATTTGACCCATTCTTAGCTGAACATATTAAAACATTTGGTGGAAAAGGAAGAGGCACAGTGTGCTCTACTTGGCGATCTTAGCGCTTTGTCTAAACAAATGGCTTAAGTGCATTTAGGGCGTGTCCAAGTCCACTTTTGCTAGTTTGACGGCGTGTTATTTTAGCGCAAAGCATGGCACAACGTGCAAATGGGCTGAACCTAGTCTCTTCATTAATTATAGATGTGTCTTGGGTGTGACATGCAATAAACCAATCAAAATGTCGTATCCCATTCCCTTTAAAAGCCTGCTTTTCCACCTTGGCGGATCACTTATATGATGACGAAACAGACATGCTCGTGCATGTTTAATGGGATCAAGGAATAGGCTATATGGATCAATAGTATGATCAATATTATTTCGACTAACCATTATGAGTTATTGGTAATTCCCAACAGTGCTGTTATTTTAAAAAAATATATGCGATTTTTAAAGAGAACTAAGCGTCTAATTAGAAACTAAATCAAATTAGCAGCACGTTACACAATTAGTGCAGAGTGAAGGTCTGTGTCCCACGATTCACCCAAGTGGTGGACAGTTTGAATCCTCGTTGATGACCACCAAGGGCGGCAAAGTTGTTCGATTGTGTGTTTGTTTGTGTTTGTTATTTTCGGCCGGACGGCTTGTGTTTTTATTTTCCTTATTTTTGTGGCAGTCTTCCCAGTGTTGTGTCGTGGGTAGGACTCCACAACACTTATTCTTTCTATGTGTTTCATGTTATTTGTTTGTCGCGTGGGATGCTAGTGAGTTTGATTATTGTATGAGTGTGTATCGCCGTGTCTGTTTGTGTGTGGGTCTTTTCCTCATGAGTAGCCGAGCCGGCAGCCCCCGAGGTGGGCTATTGAGGGTGATCACAAGTGTGAGTGTGTGCCCATTTGCCAGTAGCCTAAATATTTATAAAGAGCACAGTGTGTCTACGAGTGGTGTGAGTGCTCGTGTGTATTGTGTGGTATGTGGTGGTAGGCACGCTTACCTGCGGGTGGGGTCGGCTTCGCCTGGCAGAGTGGAGAGCGAGACAGGGAGGGAAAAGAAACCCACAGACGGGCATAGCCTCTGTCAGTCATGCTTGTAAAAATATTTGTTTTAGATGAATTGTACAAAATAAAGATTATTTTTACCTTTACTTCTGTCTGGGGTACCGTTTGGAGAGAGGTGGATCTGCAAAAACCTGGTCCGGATTCGGGCACGGGATTTGCCTGGTTTAAACAGTGACAATAAAATTTTGCCTTGTCGGCAGGATCCACCTCTATATACTCTCCATATGTATGGTAGGGCAAGTTGCAGCGGTCCCTCATGGGCCTGGTCCCGCCGGTGGTACCGGTTTTGCGTTCCCATGGTTTATGTGTGTGCAATGGATACCTAAGTTCAGTGGGAGAGAGGGGACCGTGAAATTCAGGGAGTGGAAGATGCAGGTACACGCTGACAAAAGACCAGCAGACCCCCGGCCATGGTAGGGCATGTGGGCAGGGCGAAGACGAACCCACAAGAGGGAGAACAGCAGAAGGAAGGAGTGCTGGGTAGGTGCAGGTAGAGGTGGAGGTCGGTGGGCGGAGATTTCCGTGCTTATTAAACACTGGCTTACAAGTCACCTTGTTTAGCAAGGGGTACTACCGGCCGTGGTTGGGGGACAGGCCCATGCAGAATCCTGCTGTCTTGGAGTGGCTCAACCAGTGGTCAACGGTCTCCAGATCCCTTTTATCAGCTATGTCGTTATGGACTTTATCATGTGGGGAGTGCACATGCCAAGTAAAGGTGTGGTGAGGCCGGGTACTATTGCGGATTGCTAACGTCCACCCTTTCTCTATTGAGTTGCCCAGGTGGCTCCCCCTGGTGACCATTGCCGGTATCGACCCCTCACAGGTGCAAGGTGGCCGCGACATGTTGCTGCAGACCCCCAGCCCCCGAGAAGTAGTCATCAACATCCGGATCACTCAGGACCCAGCCGGGGCAGGGAGCCTGTTAAGACCTGCTGGAGGCCAAGGGGCTGACACCTGACCAGCAAAAAACGATTTTGGGAGTTGATTCGGTGGTGGGCTGGGGTGTTTGCGGCCCACGAGGCGGACTTTGGTAAGATCGAGGCTGTTCTTCATAACATCCCTACAGGAGAGGCTCCCCCTAGCTGCGAAAGGTATCACCCTCTCTCTTCTAGTTTTTTCCCAGAGTTGCGGTCCCTGTTGCGGGAGATTCTGGAGAGCGGGATGATCGCTCATAGTGCCAGCCAATGGGCCGCGCCAGTGGTCCTCATGAAGAAGAAGGATGGTCCGTGGCGCTTCTGCGTGGACTACTGGCGTCTCAACACAGTGATGCACCGGGACGCCTACCCTCTGCCCTGGATTGAGGAGTCGCTGACGTGAATAAAACGGGCAGAGTGGTATTTCACTCTGGATCTGGCCAGTGGCTACTGGCAAGTGGAGGTCGATCCCGCAAACCGCGAGAAGACTGCATTTGCCACTCCCATGGGCCTCTACCAGTTCAACCGTATGCCGTATGGACTAATGAACACAGCGACCTTCCAGCAGCTGATGCAGCGGTGCCTGGGAGATCAAGTGAACGAGTCACTGCTGATTTATCTTGATGACATTATTGTTTATCCCCTGACTTCCAGGCCCATCTGAGGCATCTGGAGGAGGTGTTTTGCCGGCTGGCCCAGTACGGATTGAAGTTGCAGCCCCAAAAGTGTCAGTTCCTACTGCGGAAGGTGAAATACTTAGGGATTGTGATTGGGCCCATGGGAGTGGTGACGGATCCCGAGAAGACTGCCACGGTCCGGGAGTGGCTATGACCAGAGACGGTGCATCATGACCAAAATTACAACTCCTTCAAACTCAAACTATTGGCCCTGAGATGGTCTGTTACCGAGACATTCCGGCACTACCTGTAGGGTGTCCAGGTCACTGTGTTTACAGACAATAACCCCCTGGTGCACCTGAAGACAGCATTGGGTAGCCCAATTAGCCAAATACCAAGTCACCCTTAAAGCCCCAGGGAACAAATATCCATGATTTCCTTCTAATCAGGTTAATTTGGGTGTTGTGGACATACTGTACAATATGCATGAACTTGTATTGGAAATAATTACTTTCTAAATTCCAGAGATACTGGATACTTTTACCCTAGTTTTTGGATTGAAGTTGGACGGTACTAAGTGGGAATGGTGACGTCACTAATCCCAAACCAATCGCAAGGCTGATGTCACTTGTCCCTCCCACCAGCATTTGTCAAAACGAATGCGTTCCCATATTAATGCCTTATTCGAACACGGCTAGTTTGTTAGCTAGCCCTATGGATTTATCTACTACTTTCAGTAACGTTACGCATATCTTGGCTAATGTTGGGCGTGTAGCACTAAGGTTAGCTAATAATGTCACATTATACATTCTCATTGCTGCGCTTGTCGGTGCTGGGTACAGCGCAGTTGATTTTTTTTAACGCACAGAACTGAAGCGGAGTGGAGCTTTAGTTGCCAGGGTAACCAACCAAACAATTCCATGGCGTTCAACATGCGAGCTACTCAATGTCAACTAGCTAGCTAACTAGCAGCAATATACATGTTTTTATTGGAAGAAACAAATGTTATAACAAAGTTAAGAAGTGTGGTTAACTTAGAAACTTAGTACCTCTCTCTCTTTCGTGTATCGTCGTCATATGTCCAGCTCAGTGTCGCAGAGCCACGCTCTTGTCTCTGGTCCCACTTGGAAGAGGCCAGCCTCAGAAGGGGGTCTGTACAGAGGACAGGTGTTGATTATGTGGTCGGCAGTCTGCTTGGGCTCTCCACACTCGCACACTGCGCTGTCTGCCAGGCCCCACTCCTTCATGGACGATTTGAAGCGACCAACCCCAGTACGGAGGCGGTTCAGCAGGGTCCAATGCCGGCGTGGTAGATGTTCCCCTTCGACTCCATCTCCCGGGTCTTGGATGTAATGGTGCAGACGTGTGGGCTCAGCCGCCTCCCATTCCCGCTTCCAGGAAGTTGCCAGCCATGCCCTTGTAGACAGGTCCTCTGGGATGGAACCAAGCATCTCCTGTGCTGCCCTGTTATAGGGGTGGCGGGACTTGAGTCTGCTTGGGGGCACTGCCTTAGCTGTTGTTTCGTGCAGGATATGCCAGTCATGTTCTTGGGCTTTCCTTGCAAGTTCAAGGGTAGCGGCCTCTCGTCAGAGGCCGGCCGGGGCAATACCCGCCAGGACTTAGTACCTTGAAACCCACCATTCCGTCACCACCTGTGAAGTCAGAGAATGCAGGTTATATGAATTTCTACACTCTCAAATTCAGTGTCGGTAGGTTCGGATATATATGGTTGAACAACCCCGATTCTCCCCGCTATTTTGTATTTTTGTTGTGTGAGATGCCGAGTGTCTTCTTGGACAGAGGAATGTCAATCAAGCAAAGTTTACGACCACGCCCCGACCGTCTTAATATATGTCTGATCAGCTAATTCAGCTGTTTTATCAAATTTATCTATATTTTTTTCATTCAAACTTTGGTGGATGCTTAATAACCAGGGCTTTCCACAAAGATATGGAGTAGCCAGCCAGTGGGGAAAAGTAGCCAGCTGGGGTGTCCGGGGGCATGCACCCCCGGAGAGAAATTTTGGCCGTAAAAGGCCAAATTTGGTGGCCTCTGACACATTCTAATGCCACCATCATATACACTGATCTTAATTATTGCATATTTTAATGAGTTAGCCTACCCGAATGTAAACATGTAGTGTAAATAGCTATTAAAAACCATGCCTATTCCTGACTGATCAGAACTTTTGTAATTAAGAATCATTAGACATTATTTATAATTTTTTATTTATTTACACCTTCACTGTAAGGTTTATCAAGACATGCCACAATGATGGTTAATGTATTGTTTTACTTGAAACGTAAATGCACTCTTATTTAACAAAAATAAACAAGGTTATTTTAAGGGGGAACATGTTTTTAATCCAATGTCTTATCTAGCCTATGTATTGGTTTTAAATTAAATTATTTATAAAATAAATAAACTCTAAATAACTCTGCCAAAAAATAACTCTAAAATAACAAAACACGTGAATCACTCGACTCAAATCATGTGAATCTACTGAATCAACTCAACTTCTAGTCTTCGTCTTCATTGTCTTCTTCACTAAAAATGTATTTCGGGAAATCAACATAAATATTGTGCTTAAAATGTCAGTTTAACCTTAAATAGAGTATTATGGACAATAACTGTCCTTATATGTAATTTTAATGTGATATACGGACTGTTTTTGCGGCTTTTAAACTCACATTTTCTCGACAATCAATCAATGATAAGAATAGGACTCTGACGGCATCGAAAACAGATCAGCACAGCCAATATTCTGTTCTATTCAGTGTCTCGCGGTCATTATTTCAGTTGACTTGATCAACTGTAAGAATTCTGAAAGACTGTCAGGTCAATATTTTCGCTAGTCAATCGGTATATGCCGCCTTATAACTTAAAAGTCCCAGCTTATTGGTGAAAGGTTTAAACGGATTTTGAATATTGACATGTCATGCTCCAATCATAATGTGAAAATACCGTATGCTCGTACACCAGAGAACAGCTCATAACCATCAGGGCTACAATGCCTGTGGATTTATTTCCCACTTTCATCGCCACATCTGCGAAATTACTGGACATTCTAGTCAAAGGTGTGCTCACCTTTGTTCATGCAGCGAAACGCCGGAGGAGAGGAAGACGAGCCGGTGTGCTAGTGCGTCTCCGCCGACGCGGACATCGCACAGCGTTACCTGGAATATTTCTCTCTAACGTGCGTTCGCTGGGAAACAAACTGGATGAACTTCAGCTACTGTTGGCGAGAAACAGAGACTTCTCTTCATCCTCTGTTTTGTGTTTCACGGAGACGTAGCTGTGTGAAACGATACCGGACTCCGCGCTACAGTTGGCAGGCTTCCAACTTTTCAGAGCGGATCGCGACACAGAACTTTCCGGAAAAACAAAAGGCGGAGGTTTGTGTTTCTACACTAACAGTGGTTGTGTAGTATAATATTTCCATTTCCTATATGTAAATCCTCCAAATACCGCATACGTATAGGCATGCGGGGTCCCCCTCCAGGTCACACACTGAATTGTTGCTTTGCGGCTTTATAAATGTGGACTCATGACGTGTATATGACTGGAGTTATGGACCAAGTCTGTAAGCTCTTGGCAAGATACAGATTAGACACAATGCTTTGAAGCCGCAAGACCACAGGAAGTGGCTCTGAGGAAACACCTGTTGATAAGAGCACAATGCTAGGCAGAGACATTAAGGTCTCATAAAAATATAGTCATGGAAAGTGTTAGAATTATTGGTATACTGTGCTAAAGCTTAAATGCATGTATAACCTGAACTATATCTTGAAACTACAAACTGGTAAAAATGTTAAACGACTTACACATATGGCATATATATATATATTTTGGGCAGAGTTTGCAGGTTCTGCGTCACAGTGGTCTAAACCGATCAAAAGGGGTGAGATCATTCATTGTGTCGCACAGGGACGGGCAAAGCGTCAAATAAAGGTCAGGACAGCCATTAAGGCCACCCCCACACACACAACAATCAGTGGCACAGGACAGATCAAACAAGTAATACGTCATATAGAGGTCAAGATGAACTTAAGGCCACCCCCATACACAAAAATCAGTGACGCATAAGATCAAACAACTAATGTCAGGGCGATCTTGAGAACGCCCCCACACGCAGACCATTGTGGCCATGTGATCAGGTATAAGAAATGCCTCTAACGTCAACTAAGGGTAGGAAAAACACCAGTTACGCCCCACATGTCTGTGATTGGTGAACAGGTGTCCCGGGGCGGGGAAACGGATATGCAGACAGTGTATAAAACATGTGACATACTGAGTATCGAGGTTCCTCTCCGCGGAGAGGAATCGGCTTTGTTTGCTGAATAAAGTCTAAACCTTCTGAAGAGCCTGCCTGGAACTTCTTTATTTTAAAAACTCTATGCCTGGAACTTCTTTATTTTAAAAACTCTAACTATGGAACTTCTTTATTTTAAAAACTCTAACTCTGGACCTTACTTATTGAAAACTTTAACATTGGATCGAAAACTCTGATTTTGGAGTAAATACTTTAACTTTGACTGAAAACTTTGAACATGAAATTGGAAACAACGAACAAGTTGGCGGACTTGGAGAAAACTGAGATTCTCAAGCCACAACAGTTGGTGTAACGACGTGACAGTGATCCTACAACACTGTTCTCCTGATCTGGAATCTTTTTTCATGAATTGCAAACCCTTTTATTCGCCCCGTGAGTTCGTATCATTCATTCTGGTCGGTGTTTACATTCCACCGCGGGCCAACGTGCAAGAGGCAGAGCGCACGCTTGCCGACCAGATATTGAGTGTAGAGCGGACAAACCCGGATTCTTTAGTCATTGTCCTCGGTGATTTTAACAAAGGAAATCTCACCCACGAACTCCCCAAATACAGACAATTTATTAAATGCCTGACCAGAGAGGAGAACATTCTGGATCACTGTTACACCACAGTAAGCAGTGCCTACCACGCCGTCCCCCGAGCTGCACTGGGACACTCTGACCACGTCATGGTCCACCTGATTCCTGCATACAGGCAGAAATTAAAGCTGTCTAAACCTGTTGTGAGGACATCAAAGAAGTGGACCAGGGAAGCTGTAGAGGATCTTCAGGCGTGTTTGGACTGCACTGACTGGGATGTTTTCAGGACTGCTTCCAATAATCTGGACGAGCACACAGAGGCTGTGACTTCTTACATCAGCTTCTGTGAGGACAGCTGTGTACCATCATGCACCAGGGTGAGTTATAATAATGACAAACCCTGGTTCACAGCCAAACTCAGACAGTTAAGGTCAGAGAAGGAAGTTGCATTTAGGAGTGGGGACAAAGTCACATTTAAAGAGGCAAAGTACAGGTTTGGCAAGGAGGTGCGAGCAGCTAAACGACTGTACTCAGAGAAACTCCAAGACCAGTTCTCAGCCAATGGCCCCCCACTCCATGAATAACTCACGCCTGGCCAACAACCTGAATGAGTTCTACTGTCGCTTTGAAAGACAATGGGACAGTCCTGACACCACCCCCCGTGACACCATCCCCCGTGACACCATCCACCAGCTTCAGCCCACCACCCCCACCTCAGCGACACCTCTGTCCTTACTGGAGAGAGATGTGAACAGGGTGTTCAAGAGGATTAACCCCCGCAAAGCAGCAGGGCCGGACTCTGTCTCTCCATCCACCCTGAAGCACTGTGCTGATCAGCTGGCTCCGGTGTTCACAGACATTTTCAACACTTCTCTGGAGACTTGCCATGTACCCGACTGCTTCAAGTCCTCCACTATCATCCCCGTCCCTAAAAAGCCAAAGATCACAGGACTTAATGACTACAGACCCGTTGCCCTGACCTCTGTGGTGATGAAGTCTTTTGAGCGCCTTGTGCTGTCCCACCTAAAATCCATCACAGGCCCTCTCCTGGACCCCCTGCAGTTCGCCTACAGAGCCAACAGATCTGTAGACGATGCAGTAAACTTGGCCCTCCACTTTGTGGACTTCAGCTCTGCCTTCAATACAATTATCCCATCTCTGCTACAGGACAAGCTCTTCCAGATGGGCGTGCCTGACTCCACCTGCAGGTGGATCACAGACTTCCTGTCTGACAGGAGGCAGCGCGTGAGGCTGGGGAAACACATTTCTGACTCCCGGACCATCAGCACCGGTTCCCCCCAAGGCTGCGTTATTTCCCCTGCGCTATACTCCCTGTACACCAACAACTGCACCTCCAGTCACCAGTCTGTCAAGCTCCTGAAGTTCGCGGACGACACCACCCTCATCGGACTCATCTCTGGTGGGGATGAGTCCGCCTACAGGAGGGAGATCGACCATCTGGCGGACTGGTGCAGTCAGAACAACCTGGAGCTAAATGCTGCAAAGACAGTGGAGATAGTGGTGGACTTCAGGAATAACCCAGCCCCACTCATCCCCATCTCCCTGAGAGACTCCACAGTTGACATTGTGGAGTCCTGCCGCTTCCTGGGAACCTTCATCTCCCAGGACCTCAAGTGGGAGCTGAACATCAGCTCCATCACTGGAAAAGCCCAGCAGAGGTTGTTCTTCCTGCGGCAGCTGAAGAAGTTCAACCTGCCAAAGACGATGATGGTCCACTTCTACTCTGCCATCATCGAGACCATCCTCACCTTCTCCATCACCATCTGGTACGCTGCTGCCACCGCCAAGGACAAGGGCAGACTGCAGCGTATCATCCGCTCTGCGGAGAGGGTGATTGGCTGCAACCTGCCATCTCTCCAGGACCTGTATGCCTCCAGGACCCGGAGGCGTGCAGGCAAGATTGTGGCCGACCCCTCTCACCCTGGTCACAGTCTGTTTGTAACACTTCCCTCTGGCAGGAGGCTGCGGTCCATCAGGACCAAAACCTCTCGCCATAAAAACAGTTTCTTTCCTTCTGCAGTTAGCCTTATCAACAAGGCCCGGGACCCCCTCCGACACAGACACAGACTCTATCCCGCCTCATAGACACTTTACACTTTACCTACTTCCCACTGTACTTTTTGTTTATTTATATTTTTACTTATATTTTTTTCTTTTATTTTTATCTTGCATATATAATATAATATTATATTGGTTGAAACTTGCACTACTACTTGCACTACTTGTTTTTGTGTTTTGTTTTGTTTTGTTTTATGTTTTATATTATATTATTTTATGTTGGTTTATGTACGCACCAATAAACCACAGTAAATTCCTTGTATGTAAATACTTGGCGAATAAAGGGATTCTGATTCTGATTCTAATATGTACATAAATAACAATGGTGAATACTTCTGATGTGATTTACATAGCAACTGTATCAGAAACCCTCTCATACTGTATGCCCAGATCACACGGCCTCATCAACAGTGGCCAAGGGAAATCGATGACGATTCAGAAAATATATAACTTTTAAAGATTTAATTCTTCTAATTAATTTAATTCTAAATCTTCTCCTGGGACTTTTGCCGTTTATCGAGGGTGTGACAGAAATGTTCGGTGCAACTGACCACAATCGATTGATTTCACTTTTACCATTCGATTGGACAAGTAATGTTAGAAATTTTGTTAAAAGCTACATAGTTACAAACAAAACAACCCCATTTAAAAATAAAATTGTATCAAGCACACACACACACACACACACACACACACTCCTGAAAAAATAAATAACTTCCTGGTGATACCTAAGATGGGGCCTTAAACATGTGTTGGGTATGTTCCGTGCATTAAGATGAGCAAAGCAGAAATAAAATTTGATATGTATAAGAATAAAATGACACAAAGAGTCATTTAACAAAACTGTTGAACTGAATCATTTTATTTCAACCGTGCTGTAGCACATTTCCTTAAGGTAAGTTTGACTTCTGCCTCTTAAATTTGAATTTAAAATGCACACTAAATTAAAAGTTACTTTTGAAGGGGCAGAAAGACCTATTAAATTAGGTGTGTTGTGGGGTCCTCTATTATTAGTAATACATTGTTGGTATAGGCCTAGTTTAGAAAACATTACACTTTTGCAACCCTGTCACAACAAACAAACTTTATTATTTAAAAACCATAGCACATGCGCGCGCACGCGCGCACACACACACAATTACCCCCAGTGCCTGAATTAGTTTATAGTAAGTGTCTGGAATCACTTTTTCAAATATTGTAAACTTGAAAGAAAAAAAAACAACTAAAACACCGTGCACATCTTTTTTCATTTGAACTTTGATATAATTGTATTTACTATAACCAACAATACACAATGCTTCAATATAACATTTGATAATTAGCAGGATAAATACCACAAAACCCACCAAAATCTACTGTCTGCTGTCTACTGCCTCTTAATCTGAAGGGTAGAATGACATTCAAAGACCTATTCAATTATGTGTGTTGTGGGGTCCTCTATTAATAGGAATACACTGTTGGTATACTTTTGAAAACATTACACTTTTGCAATCTTGTCACAACAATGTTCAAATAAACAAACTTTATTATTTAAAAACCATAGTGCGCTCGCACACGCGCGCACACACACACACACACACACACAATTACCCCAGTGCCTGAATTAGTTTATAATAAGTGGCTGGAATCACTTTTTCAAATATTGACACTTTTTATTTTTTATTTAATGGTCTGCACAATGATGGTATCCACTAATATGTCAACTTGAAAAAAAAAAAACTAAAACACAGTGCACATCTTTTTTCATTTGAACTTTGATATAATTTTATTTACTATAACCTACAATACACAATGCTTCAATATAACATTTGATAATTAGCCAAATAAATACCACAAAACCCCACCAAAATATCAAATAACGTCTTGAGAATAAACTAGGCTACAGTAATAAAAGCATGAAGCAAAAACAACACTTCTGGATTTTACCAGAGAGGAATAGACCGCGTGAGCGTTGTAACTTCGAGGCTGTAATTTAGACAGACCATCGGCTCTCGCAGAATGACTGGAGATGGATTTATCACAAAACAGTTCATTAACGTTTCATTACCAGACCGATTAACTCAAGTTTCACTTTTCTTTATTAGCTTTTGTTTGCCTAGGTTGTCAGCACCCAGTACTACTGCTTAAAAACCGTAATGATTTTGACTACGCAACGAAATCCAACTTTAAATCCTACTAGCTCCACTGTAAACATAGTCTACGTTATGTAACTTTAGTTGCCATGATAACTGAAAACACTACTGGGTGCGCATGCCTGATAATTTCACTTTGTATACTGAAAAAATTCAATGTGGAAAGGCGTCAGTTGCTTATCGCGTCTTAAATCTAACATTTTTGCTTGTACGGACAAAATAAATAAACAAATTAAAAAAAACTAAACAGGGGAAAGTCGTATCTTGTTACCCCATCTAAAGCATTTGGTTTTACCTACACTGTTGTTTTTGTTGGCTTTATCCAACTAAAATATACGAGCTAACGCCCCGCACACCCCAAAAAACTTTTGCGAGTTGCAAACAAAGAAAGTCGCACACTCTATGCCCCCGTAATTTATTACCAATGTGTTATAATAAAAACCAACGTTTTGGCACACAGTTATCCAACTAACCCGTTTAGCCGGCTTCATTATACAGGACCCTGGAATACTGAAAACGTTCATAGCCATACATTAGCCTACATAACTTTATGCAATAGGCCACTTTCTGAGTGGCCGTGTGAACTAGTTAATAGCCTACTAAGGTTGCAAACGTTTTTCCAAATTAAAGTTTTAGAACAAATAAAATCAAAATATTTTACACAAACCTCTCCATGACCAACCAGTAGATTATATCCTTGTGATTTTAATAGCCTACACAATGCAGCGTCTAATTAGTTAATTAATTTATTTTTTAAACGTAAAAATAAAAAATCGGAGAAGTTACAACAACAAACAAGTTTTAGAATGCCGACATTAAATTTGAGTAGGCTATTTGAAGAAAGTCGTACAAACAGTCAGCTAGCTAGCCATACTCTCCAATTATTTAGCCCAAAAGCTAGGCATACATCTTCTTCTTTGTTTGTTTATTGGGTCTTCGCAACCTATACTACGTTCAAGGGGTATTACCATCCCCTACTGTGCTGGAGTGTGGCGTGGGCTAGGCCAGATTAGGCACGTAACCACACTATTTCCCAGACCCTTTAATAATAGGAATTGCACAACAATTGCACACCCCAAACTAGGCTATGCCTCGCCGACCCTTTCATCGCCCTCCACTATCCTATTAATTAGTATTGCCCTTCATTAACAAAATGAACACCCCATTATTGCATGCTGTAGCCTATAGTCTCCGGTCCACTGCACACATCATATAGACAAATAACCTACATGTCTCTCCACCAGCTGCAGCGAATTGATGTAGACGCGCGCTTCCTCCTCCTCAGCGCTATATAAATGGACGGTATTAGAGTCTATTATATTTTTATTATTATTAATTTAAACCTAAACTAACGTCATAATATTAATACGCAAAAACACCGTTCTGGGTTTTGCCCGAGAGGTATAGTCTGCACAAGAGATTTAGCTAACTTAGACCGACAACATCTCTCACAGAATGACTGGATATCAATGGAGTTATTACGAAGCAGTTAATTAACAGTCCCTTACCAGACCTATGAAATCAAAAGGCTTTGTGATACCGACACCTGGATGACTTAAATTAAATTACATTAAATTCCCTTAACCTGCTTTGCTCTGACAGCTTTCTGTAGTTCAGCTAGGCCTGTGTAAAAAATAAAAAATTTAAAAAGGTTTCTTCGCCATAACTTCTGGAGAGTTGCGTGTTGGTAGACCGATGTAGACAAGCTTCTTAGTAGATTGATTAGACGCCAGTGTTGATGTCTGTTTCGACTACAGGCATAGGCTATGCAAAAAGTTTTAAGATTTATAGCTACACCCCGCGAAGCCTATGGCTATGCCGACACCTGTTCCAAGTCGCTCAAGTTGTAAACCCCCTCTCCGACAATTCTACGCATGTGTGGCTTTTCCGACATTTGAAGACACTTTTAAATACAATTATGTTTACACATTATATGCTACATATAATAGAGCAACTCTGTTTAAATTGAATACCCCCATCTTTTTACAAGCCATTCGAGACCAAACATGTCTATTAGAACTATTGAAAAAATAATTTAATGTTATAAAAATAAATAAATTATAAAATGACTCGGTGTAATTAGTTTTAATGGGCCTTGTACGTTTAGCTACTTTGTTTTGGAAAAAAGCTTGTAGCCGTTTTTCTTCCGACGCTATTTTGTGTGTTCTTTTGTATACTGTAGACTTATTTCTAGGCTTTAAAAAAAATAAAATGTCATACACTAATTGCGATATTCAAAATGGCTTCCACTCCCCGCGGTTATGTTCCAGCTGTTTGGCTTCCAGACTTCAAACCCAAACCAGCTCCTACTCACGGCTGTTAAAAGCACTCAAACGATTCATGACATAAACTTTACATGCTATCATTGGTCCGCGTAAACGTCCGTCAAATTCCACGTAACCGGATGTGCTTATGTTGGGGGGCGTATACCTGTTTGATACATACAAACCTTGCTCTGGTCATGCACTATAGCCGCTAGCTGCCGACGTGCTGATTACTTATCTCTCTCTCTTCTAGCGTATCCACGGACCCCCGGACACCTATAAAATGACTAAGTGTTTTTTCGTTTTTCGTTTTTTCGTTTTAATTCTTTAAAACGTAACATATTCTTTTATTTAAATTCTTTCTTCATAGTCTTTCTTTTCTAATCCTTCTAGGCGTTCTTTTAAGCTCTCTATCTTGCCTTTTGGACCTATTCAGTATGTCTATTTTGCACAGTATTGCAAATTCACGTAACCCTGGACCCCGAAGAATCTTCTAAGTCCCCTGTCTACTGTCTCTATGTAGTCATTCACGGGGTCTCCTTTCAACTCTTAAGTTTTTTTTCCTTCTGGGGTTCTAACAAGCATTTACAATGTTTCGATATAATGCTTTTTCGATATAGCCCTCGGCTATTTTTCACGTTTTAACAACCTGCTTGAATTATTTTATTTTTTTAACATGCTGCTGCTGCTAACAAACTGCTTTTTAAAAATAAAACTTAATTGCTGCGGCAACTACTACCACTACTACTAACAACCTATACATTTATACACCATTACTTTTTCACAATGTTTTTCTAATAAAAAGTACATTTAATAAATAAATAATATGTTCCCCCTAAGCACCAAGGCCCTACAACCGTCACAAAACCATTTACCAACGTTTACAACAACCACCAATAAAATGACATCATCAAACCCTTGAAACAAAACCCCCACACCCAACCCCGAATGATAATACATAATCATAATCATAATCATTAAAAAAAAAAAAAAACGATTTTTACAAATGTTGTCTCGTTGTCTTCCGCTTATCCGGGTCCGGGTCGCGGGGGCAGCAGCTTCAGCAAGGGAACCCAGGCCGCCCTCTCCCCAGCCACTTCCGCCAGCTCTTCCGGGGGAATCCCGAGGCGTTCCCAGGCCAGCCGAGAGATATAATCCCTCCAGCGTGTCCTGGGTCGGCCCCGAGGTCTCCTCCCGGACGGACATGCCCGAAAAACCTCCCGAGGGAGGCGTCCAGGAGGCATCCTCACCAGATGCCCGAACCACCTCAGCTGGCTCCTCTCGACATGGAGGAGCAGCGGCTCTACTCTGAGTCCCTCCCGGATGTCCGAGCTCCTCACCCTATCTCTAAGGCTGAGCCCGGCCACCCTGCGGAGGAAACTCATTTCGGCCGCTTGTATTCGCGATCTCGTTCTTTCGGTCACTACCCATAGCTCGTGGCCATAGGTGAGGGTTGGAACGTAGATTGACCGGTAGATCGAGAGCTTCGCCTTTTGGCTTAGCTCTCTCTTCACCACGACGGACCGGTTTAGCGCCCGCATCACTGCTGACGCCGCCCCGATCCGCCTGTCCATCTCCCGCTCCATCCTACCCTCACTCGTGAACAAGATCCCGAGATACTTAAACTCCTCCACCTGAGGCAGGACCTCCCCCCCGACCCGGAGTGGGCAATCCACCCTTTTCCGGCTGAGGACCATGGCCTCAGACTTGGAGATGCTGATTCTCATCCCAGCCGCTTCACACTCGGCTGCGAACTGCCCCAGCAGGAGCTGAAGGTCGCTGTTTGATGGAGCCAAAAAGACCACGTCGTCCGCAAACAGCAGAGACGCAATCCTTCCACCACCAAACTCGACACCCTCCGCCACCCGGCTGCGCCTAGAAATTCTGTCCATAAAGGTTATGAACAGAACCGGTGACATAGGGCAGCCTTGGCGGAGTCCAACCCCCACTGGGAACAAGTCCGACTTACTGCCGGCAACGCGGACCAGACTCTCACTCCTTCGGTACAGGGACTGAATGGCCCTTAGTAAGGGGCCATCCACCCCATACTCCCGGAGTACCCCCCACAGGATGCCCCTGGGAACACGGTCATAAGCCTTCTCCAAATCCACAAAACACATGTGGACTGGTTGGGCAAACTCCCATGCCCCTTCCAGCACCCTAGCGAGGGTAAAGAGCTGATCCACGGTTCCACGGCCGGGACGAAAACCACATTGCTCCTCCTCGATCTGAGGTTCAACTATCGACCGGACCCTCCGCTCCAATACCCTGGAGTAGACCTTCCCAGGGAGGCTGAGGAGTGTGATCCCCCGATAGTTGGAACACACCCTCTGGTCCCCTTTCTTAAAGATGGGGACCACCACCCCGGTTTGCCACTCCAAAGGCACTGCCCCCGATGTCCACGCAATGTTGCAGAGGCGTGTCAGCCAAGACAGCCCTACAACATCCAGAGCCTTGAGATACCCAGGACGGATCTCATCCACCCCCGGAGCTCTGCCGCCGCGGAGTTGTTTCACCGCCTCGGCGACTTCTGCCCCGGGGATTGGACGACCCCTCCCCAAGTCCTCCCTCGACTCTGTCTCCTCCATGGAATACGTGTTGGAGGGATTGAGGAGCTCCTCAAAGTATTCCTTCCACCGTCCGACTATCTCCCCAGTTGACGTCAGCAGCCCCCCGTCACTACTGTAAACAGTGTGAGCAAGTTGCCGCCTTCCCCCCCTGAGGCGACGGACGGTTTGCCAGAACCTCTTCGGAGCCGATCGATAGTCTTCCTCCATGGCCTCCCCGAACTCCTCCCACGCCCGAGTTTTTGCCTCGGCGACTGCCACGGCCGCACACCGCTTGGCCTGCCGGTACCCGTCAGCTGCTTCCGGAGACCCACAGACCAGCCACGCCCTGTAGGCCTCCTTCTTCAGCCTGACGGTTCCTCTCACCCCTGGTGTCCACCATCGGGTTCGGGGATTTCCGCCGCGACTGGCCCCAGCAACCTTGCGGCCGCAGCTCACGACAGCCGCCTCGACAATGGCAGAGCGGAACAAGGTCCATTCGGACTCAATGTCCCCCACTGCCCTCGGGACATGGTTGAAGCTCTGCCGGAGGTGGGAGTTGAAGATCGTCTTGACAGGTTCTTCCGCCAGGCGTTCCCAGCAGACCCTCACTACTCGTTTGGGCCTACCAGGTCTGCGCGGTGTCTTCCCCCGCCATCTGATCCAACTCACCACCAGGTGGTGATCAGTTGACAGCTCAGCTCCTCTCTTCACCCGGGTGTCCAGAACATACGGCCGCAGGTCAGATGATACGACTATGAAATCGATCATTGACCTACGACCTAGGCTGTCGTGGTGCCACGTGCACCGATGGACATCCTTATGTTCGAACATGGTGTTCGTTATGGACAAACTGCGACTAGCACAGAAGTCCAATAACTGAACACCACTCGGGTTCAGATCGGGCCGGCCGTTCCTCCCAATCACGCCCCTCCAGGTCACGCTGTCATTGCCCACGTGAGCGTTGAAGTCTCCCAGTAGGACAATGGAGTCCCCAGTTGGGGCGCTTTCCAGCACCCTTCCCACGGACTCCAAAAAGGGTGGGTACTCTGAACTGCTGTTCGGCGCATAAGCGCAAACAACAGTCAGGACCCGTTCCCCGACCCGAAGGCGCAGGGAAGCAACCCTTTCGTCCACCGGGGTGAACCCCAACGTACAGGCAGCGAGCCTGGGGGCTATCAGGAAGCCCACCCCGGCCCTCCGCCTCTCACCTGGAGCAACTCCAGCATAGGAGAGAGTCCAACCCCTCTCAAGGACTTGGGTTCCGGAGCCAGAGCTATGTGTCGAGGTGAGACCGACTATATCTAGCCGGTAACGCTCAGCCTCTTCCACCAGCTCCGGCTCTTTCCCCGCCAGAGAGGTGACATTCCATGTCCCTAAAGCCAGCTTCCATAGCTGGGGATCAGACCGCCAAGGCCCCCGCCTTGGTCTGCTGCCCAATCCACAAAGCACCGGACCCTTCCGGTTCCTCCTGCAGGTGGTGGGCCCACGGGAGGACGAGCCCATGTATCCAGTTCGGGCTTAATGCATAATTATAATTTTTCATAATCTCATTAATATTCATAAAATACCCATCAATCACTTTGACAGTAACCGAATGCTATTTCTCTCTCTATGGCATTTTGGGTGAATGAATGACCAAGGCTCTCCAATAAATCTTTTCTTTAAATCATATGTTGCTTCATTATCGGGATGGCAGGTATGCCATCTGCCAAGTAACGGCTTGGTTGGGCATGCCCGATACCTATACAGCACCGAGAGTTTGGCACTTTTCAGGGTTTCCTACAGAAGTAACCACAATGACCACAGACTCTCAGCCCTTAACAACATTAACTTATGTATGTTCTGTCCTCATGTAACCACATAGCATTAACGTACAACTTCACACATCCACACAATAAAGCCCCAAACTTGGGTTATTTTACCATTTTCTCTCTCTGCTTCTTCTTCTTCTGCTTCTTATTCTTCCTGCCTACCCAGAAACCCTCACTACCTGCCTGCCTCTGTACCCTCAAACAATAATTCTCCCCATTGGATAACAACTTCACATACCTGCTCTCCCAAGCTTATCACCCAATGGTTGGGCTAATGTTAGAGTTGCTGTTTCTCACACAGAGGATTGGGAGTTCGAGCCCAGCAAGGCACAAGTTTATTTTCAACAAAAACAATGTGCAACTGTTAAATACTTTTCATTTATAAGACTGTTATTATTTTCACAATAACAAACATATTTTTATTGCAAAGGCAAAAGATGTTTCCAATATTAACTGTTCAATGTTTCACTTGTATTTCACTTGTACTACAGCGAAATGGTGAAATTCAGAACGACACCACTTCAAGTAACATTACGCAGTACGGAAAAAGAATGTTCCATTTGCTGTGACAAATGGCCTATAGCCTATACCACGTGACTAAAGCCCTTTGGTTTACTGGTTACCATATGTTCTGGTTTTCTCATACAACAATGATTTTTTTTATTGCAAAGGAAAAGACATGTTCACAATATTAACTGTTCACTTGCAGCCTGTTAGTTAAACAATTCAGTCACTGGACAGTTATGCAATAGCTAACGTTATGGGAACAGGTATCCCATAGCCATTTGTCAAGCAAAGCATTCAATAATTTAAGAAAGTTTGGATAGAATTGCTTGGAATAGAGCTAGTTTATTTAGTGTGAGCTACGATAGGCAATATTGTTTGTTGTAACTTTGATATCAATACTTCTAAAGGCAGGCCTAGTTTTTGCAAGTTGGAATTAAGGACTTATAGACAGTGCTCTGTAGGCTATGCGTGAGTAACTTGGCTTTTTTGTTTACGTCAATTTTTTAATCAGATTTTATATGCTGTACATTGACCAACCTATTTTCTTAAATTTGCGGGTTTACATTCCCGTTTTATGCTGTCTGAGGGGTGTCTTGTGAAAAGTGAGAAAGTAAACGTTTGTTTAACCTAATCTTGACATATACAGTAACACAGACAATTACCCTTGAGACAGCTTTCAGTCCATCTTATTTCATGTAACATTCTAGCCGGTAAAGGTATAAGAGTTGTGCGTGCTATCGACCACTTTGCTTCTCAACACGGGACTTGTTAGCTGAACAATTTAGAAAAAGTAAAGTGCGCTCTTTCGCTCTCTTATTTCAGAGCAGAGGTTTTGGTTTCTTTGTTTCCCACTCAAACCTATGAGTGCTCTCGCCGCCCTAAGGTTCTTTTATTTTTCTCCTTCCTTTCTTTTTGTTCACTCCACAACGGGAGTTAGATACGCTTATTTCTTTTGTTTTGCCCGGATATGGAGTTCCTCGCTTTTTATGGTGAGGTTATTTTTGTTCTCCTTATTTTCCCCATCCACTACGGATTATTGTCCATCTTAGTGGTGTTCATTAGAACACTTTTAGAGTCCTCATCTGTCGCACCTGGACCTCCAATATTTCCTCCGTGTTTCTGGGCATAGAGATCCCCTACACCGTCTCTCCCTCTCCAATCCTGCCGGATGAAGCCGACCCCTACCGCAGGTAAGCGTGCCTCCCCACACGCAATACACACTATCACTCACCCCACACATAGACACACTGTGCTCGTTTGGCTTACTTAGGCTACTACAAGAAGGGCACACACACACACACCCACACTCGTGATCACCCCTTCAATAGCCCACCTCGGGGGCTGCCGGCTGCCTGGCCCTACAATGCTTACAGGGGGAAAGCCCACACACAGACAGACAAGGCGGTATTCACATTCATACAATAACCAAACTAACTATTCCACACCACAAACAAGCAGCATTAAACAAGTAAAAGGTGTTGTGGAGCCCTACCCACACCGCAACCCTGGGAGGACTACCACAATTAAGAAATACAAAAAAACTAAAATAAACACAAGCTGTCCGGCCAAAATAATCACACACACAAACACACAACAGGAAGGCCTGTCTGATCCTCATTTTTACAAACCATTTAAACTTGCCGTTGATGCCAGCAATGTGGGCGCTGGTGCAGTTCTATTGCAGGAGGACGAGCTGCAGATCGATCATTACGGTGTGTTTCTTTTCCCGAAAGTTCAATAGTTATCAACATAGCTATTCTACAATCGAGAAGGAAACCCTGGCTCTTGTTTGGGCTGTTAACAATTTTGACATTTATTTTGGGTCAATTCACATGCCGGTGGTGGTGTTAACGGATCATAAGCCGTTGGTATATTTGCAACAGATGCGAAACAAGAACCACCGATTGATGCGCTGGAATTTATTTTTACAAGAATTTAATTTTGAGATAAGACACATCCGGGAAAAAAAAACTACGTGGTCGCAGACACACTGTCCCGCGCATGTGTAGAGTCTCGAGAATAATAATTTTAAAAATGTATACGTATTATGTTTCTTCTCCTGTTTTCCTATTTCCAGATCTTACTCAGATCGCAGAGCAGAGCAGTTGCAGATCGAGTGCTGGGGTTTGGGAGCCTGGAGTCCTATATTTTCCAGATGGCATACCCTACCTGGCCATCCAAGAGGCTCTAACTTAGTTTCATTTTTGGTAGTGGTGTGTTTTATGTAATGTCGTTGTGTGGACTGGTGTCCCCAGCTGATGGTGGAGGTGTAAAGGGGGGGGGGGAGGAGGAGGAGCGCTGCACCGTCATGGTTTCATGTTACAAATTTGCGCACACCTGAATGGGGCTGTGTAAGGACGTCCTCCGGAGCGCTACACCTATATAAAGGGTTCTTCTGGGGAAGTTGGGGGCCTGATTCCTTTGTTGTTGATTTGTTGCTCACTCGTTGGGGTTAGTGGTTAGGTTCCTGTGTAACTGCCCTAGTAAGTGATGATAATTAACTATTTTTGTGCAAACCAAGGCGTCGGCTTTGTATGTTTACGGTGGCTGTGGAGCAGCCATAACAAAAATGTTATAAAAAATTCACCTTTTGGTAAATTATCTTAATCTCACACACTGAAAAAATGTGAAAAATCCAACCTTTAATTGATGTCAATTTATTATGAGAAAAAAGAAATCCCCCATCAAGAAATTCTTATGAACACAATGTAACTGAAGCAATTTATATTTTACTTTTTAGAAACTTTCAAGCAGTAATCCATGACTTCCTGTTTCACTGGGGTATAAATATGAGGTGACACAGAGGCCATATTCCCTTATTTATACATCAACATGGGAAAGATAAGAGAACACACAAATCAAATGAGGGAAAGGTGTGTTGAGCTTCATAAGTCAGGGAATGGCTATAACAAAATAGCTACTCACCTGAAAATGCCCATATCTACCGGCAATACTTAAAAAGTTCAAAGCAACTGGAACTGTAACAAACTTACCTGGAACTTGCCCCCACGCACAGTGAGGAGGATGGTAAGAGAGGCAAAAAAATCCCCAAGGATCACTGTTGGAGAATTACAGAGGAAAGTAGCATCTTGGGGTCACCAAAACTACCATTAGACATCACCTCCATGCCAACAAATTATTTGGAAGGCATGCCAAAAAGCCTTTCCCGCCATTTCACCACAAACGTAAGTGCCTGGAGTTTGCTAAACACTACTGGAACTTTGACTGGAACGGTGTTCTATGGTCAGATGAAAAGAAAATTTAGCTTTTCGGAAACCAACACTCAAGGTGGGTTTGGCGTAAAAAGAAGGATGTTGTGTATGGTGGAGGTTCTGTGATGTTGTGGGCCTGTTTTTCCTCCAAAGGCCCTGGGAACCTTGTTAGGTACATGGCATCATGAACTCCGTGAAAGTTGCCTCTGCCAGAAAACTAAAACTGGGTCATCATTGGATCTTCCAGCAGGACAATGATCCAAAACATAGTACATCCAAATCAACACAAAAATGGTTAACTGAACACAAAATCAAGCTTCTGCCATAGCCATCTCAGTCCACTGACCTAAACCCCATTGAAAACCTGTGGGCTGAGCTGAAGAGGAGAGTGCACAAGAGAGGACCTAGGACTACGTACAGTATATATACTGTATACATGTATATATACCTTGCATGAGTAATACACTACGTAATAATATATATATATATAGGCGTATTCCTTACATGTCAAAGGATATACTATTGGTTTTGTGGTTTTGCTAGTGGCTTACCTAATTGCTTTGTTAATCACTTTACTCATCACTTACATGGCTAATGATTTTTTAAATAGTTTTTGTCTAATTGATGAGGTAATGATTTTGCTTGTCATTTTGTTAATGGTTTTGAAAATGTCCACCTCTGGCTAGGATCAATTAGATTGCAGGGGAAAAAAACAAGAAATTCTCCAGACTGAGTTGGTAAACTTGGGAAGCACCAGTTGATATTCTTCAATGTACAGTACACCATTCTTGTTCAATTTTTTCCTAATGGTGGACTGATGAACACTGACATTTGCCAATGTAAGAGTCCTGCAGATCCCAAGTCATTACCCTGGGGTTCTTGACGTCTTAGATTATTGTATGCTTTGCTTTTGGAATTAATTTTGTTGAATGACCACTCTTGGGAAATGTTAGTGCTGTTGAATTTTCTCCATTTCTACGCTATGTGGCTGACTGTGGATTGGTGGAGCACAAACATTTTTGAAATGGTTTTGTAGCCCTTTCCTGATTGTATTTTGATGACATACTTCCACAAAGCTGAAAAATCATAAAAATATGCCTCTGATGGTGACAATTAAACATGCTTTTTCACGCAAACTCTTACCTAATTGTCATCTTATTGATTGGAACACCTGGCACCAATGACATCCTTAACTGAGCTGACTAACCTTGAGATTCATATTGTTTTTCAAAAAAAGTGAATGTTGGATCAATTTGTTTAGTAAAGAATAAAGGAAATGTTTTGTGTTGTTTGCTTAATCATGTTTACTGCAACTATTAATAAGAAATAAATGAATATCTAAATTGATTTTAGCTTTAATTTATACAGAAATATAGAAAATACTAATGGGTTCATAGCTTTTTCTCACTACTGTAGATATTTTGACACCAAATAATTTGTAGGCAAATCCACTAACTGATTTTCAATTACTCAGTATTCCAAAGACGCCACATACATCTGAACTTTGAATAACAGACTGAAGTCTGAAATAAATCACTAGAGGGCAGCATTTACTTTCAGTTCAGTTTGTCCTGAGAACATTACTGTAAAATCAGGAAGCCAAGTAGAAAATATAGTTATTGCATTTTGTTCTGAGAAATGAGTAATGACTAAAAGTTATACAGGATGTCTGCAACATGTCCTCATTAGATATTCTTAAAAAACTGTAATATAACTACATTCTGTAATCATGCTTTTTAACCAAGAATAGAAAGACAGTAGTAATACACTTTGAAAAAATGCTTAATGTATTTGGTTATTTATAATTATTGGAAAAACAATTGTGCCATTTGCATTCTGTCAGTTTATTTTTTCTTATCAATGAAATTAAGTCTGAATAAACCCACTTTGTTCATTCTTATGCAGTGACACAAGTAATGCAAGACAACTTTTTTCTCTGTAAAGAACAAAGTGTTTGTAATAATCACAAGCAGACTGAAAAAAGATGTATTGTCCTAGAAGAGGGATGCTAAATTCAGTATTAACATGGTGAACATGCAGACCATGATATGCACCGCAATGCATGGTGAACTGTTGAAAAGTTCTATGCATTGTTTTCTTTAAAAATCTACTTTATTTTTACATTTTTGCTGTGCACCTGAAACATTAATAACAGGAACATTTACATTTGGATCCCGGAAGTGCCATTACAACGATAAATAAATCACAGTGGTTTGCTTTCCTTATTCTTATTTCCTTATTAGTCCTATCTACAGAGCATTATTTGTATGGCAAACAAATGCTGATGTCGCAAGTGACTATCTGACTATACACTATCTGATTCTGAATGCATTAGGTCATCTGGAAATTTCAGATTCTGCTTTATGGGAAAGGAGAGCCGCTCCAACCTATTGACTATATTGATTACAGATTTTGCTACTGTTGCTAGTCACATACATGCAATTACAAATGATTGCTATCACTTTGTGGGTCTAGCATCTGCTCTTCCTCATTATATTTAACAATAGTAATGAGATTCATTGACTATGCAGTGGGTCAGCTCTACATTGGGTGGGGAACAGGCTTGTTATTCTCCCTGTAAAAATGGATTATTATTCTCCAATCACAGCTCAAATACAATCCCTGCAGTTTGCCTGGGGGACTCCCTACCTTGATGGAACATTCTGTTAATGTTGGAAGAATATAGAATATTGCATTGACTTATATTAATTTAACATACGTTCTTATCCAGAGCGACTTACAATATAGGACAAACGGAAGTGGATTAATTTAATTAATTCTGCGGCTGAATTTAGATTCCCGTTTTGTTGAGGCATGAATTCACAGTTGCTTGCACAGAATGTTTATTTGCTGAACACAGCTTTTTTCAAACAGCATTTATATATTTTGAATCTAATTGTTCTTTTCTATGCTTGGTAAATTGTTTAAAAACATTTTTGAGGGGGGCCTGGGGTCACCTGTGATCAAACTGGGGTCTATGATCTCTGTCCCTATGCCCCCCCCCCCCCCCCCAAAAAAAAAACCCTGAGCTGTGGGACAAACCCAGGTATTGGTCAACCCCTGGGGACATGCCAACCCATTTTAATTTGATCAATTTTAAACAAAAAAGATGAATGTAATAAAGGTGAGAATCAAATGCCACTGACACAAGTGTCATGATTCATGGGTTATTGTTTTCTTTACCGTTGCGGTTCTCGTCCTGGTTTCCCTATTGAGAATCTATCTGATTTTTTCCACGTTCCGTTCCGGGGTTTTGCTTCCCCTTACTCGTTATTCTTTTCACCTGTGTTTCTACCTGCGGGGTATTTAAGTTCCTCACTTCTGCTTCCCCGGTGCTTCTTTGTCATTCTATATTACATTGAGCCAGGTATAGCCAGGTACAAGTGACCTTGTGATATTAAACTTTGAGGGACTTGCTATAAAGCTTTATTCTCAGGTATATGATTTGTGTCCTCCTGTTAGCGTTCTGCGCTATTTATTTTTTCCTTTGCTATTCTTTCAGTTTTGCAGTTTTTCTTTTGTGGTTTCGTTTTGGTTTTATCTTCTTCTGGCCGTCTTAGCTTACGTGCCGTAGGTGTTCTTTTCTAAGTTTCCCAGTTTGGCTCCAGTATTGAGCTCGGGAGATTTCATTTGTTTTCTCACTCGTATATTCGTGTTCGCCATATTTTCGTGGGTTGATTTTCTTTTGGCTGTTTAGCTACAAAGAATTATTTTCCTGTCTTTTCTTTCTTTGTATTTATCGTAAGTACTCCCATATTGGTCCTCACTTGTGTGAGTGACTTGTTCTGGTCCCCCTACCTCCGCGTTTCATTATCCGCTACTAAATCCATCACAACAAGAAAATAAATCGATTTACTGTTGCGCAAAAGGGTTTTTACTCAGAGAGCAGGCAGAACAAGACTGTGCTTGTTTTACAAATCCAAAACACTCATCTGCAACCCAGCTGACTCTCGCTGTCTGTTGCTTTTCCTCTGAATGGAGAGTTTCATGTAGATTGCAGGGATTTTTCCACAAAGTGCCAATACACTGGGGATTCATACCTGCACTTGGCATTGTGCAGTTATTGTGCACTGTCGTCTGTGATGCTTGAAGTGATTTAGTATATACTGTATATACTTAGTTGGTTTTGCTATTTCTAGCTAGTTCCATATGAGCATCCATTTAACAACTGTGACCTGATTCCTTGTATTCATGCCTTTTACCATTTGTTCTTCCAAATGTCTATGTGAAGAGACAGCCCCCAACTCAACGGCTACTGTCCTACTGCCTATTTATGTCTGTGCTGCTGCCTGTCACAAAACCACTGGCAAGAAATTCAGTGGAAGAAATGTATTGAACAGCATGTACTGGCTGGGTGACTACACAATACAGGTTATGTGAGTCACAGGGTAATTTCACTGGGTTCTACTTCTACTGAGAAGCAGCTATATACAGTAGTCTTTATGCCTCAAGTTGAATGGTGTTATTTAGATTGAATGCAATATGATTAGGTTTTTGTTATGCTCACAATTGTGTTTCCTATTCATACTCAGAAGTGGAGATGACCATGTAAACAGGAAATCCAAATATGGGCTCAGCTGCCCCTGCATGGGTGGAGTGGTTTCTCATCAGTGGGTAAATGTCCAGCCATTGAGGAGAGGCAGAATGAGACGGTAAAGCTAGCACTCAACATGGCAAAAAAAAATAAAAAAATGCTGATTTCCAATGCCGTATGCACACAGTGTGACATGAACAGATCAGTTTTAAAAAAACATGGAAAGGATCCCCTGACAGAATGATAAACTGGGCCCTTAGCTCAAGGACTCTTAGAAAAATGTCCTCCTGCTGTTGGGTGGGAGAGCCCATCTGGAGCAGGGACAGTTGTAATGCGGTGATTTACCGCAGAGATACAAGTTTAATGCTTTCCTGTGACTTTCCTGCTTATGGCAGAAAAGCCTGCTACCAGATGCCCTGTGATGAGATATACATTTCCAAAATAAAACTACAAGCATCATATTCTCCAATCGTAAACACCCAGTTTGGTTTTTCGGATTACTTATGGAAAAATGAGAACAGGAGCTGAGAAACTGAAAATATTTTAATTTTATTTTCCTTTTTTCACTTAATAAAACAGAGAGAAAATGTAACACCCAGTGCAGTCAAAACTGCATTTTTCCCACTTGCTTGTTTTTATTATTAATTGCTCGCTAATACAGTATTTTGTTCTTTTTTTTTTTGCAAAGATTTCTCCTGTAACATAATAGTTAATTAATAGATATGATGCTGATAAGAGTGAGGTTAAGTGTAGTGGAGGAAAGAGGTGGGTAGGCCTTAGATTCCTGCATCACCACTGAGCCCTCAATGGCTAATTAATAAAACGTGATGGACAGAAGGTGCCCACATGAAAACTACTAAGATGACCTTAACAAATTTAGGCTTAACCATTTTTTAGCTTTTTAAAATTTATTTCAGTAAATATGTCACAAATGTGTAAACACAAATTGCTGACGTAACAAGAAACATGGAATAGTAAGTCACTTGACAAAAGAAAACTGAGAAATCAAAAGAGGCTCAAAGCAAGTAAATACAAAAAATCCCTTCAGAATAATTTTTACCAGTAGTAGTTAAAAAGAAAATTACCTATTGTAGGGTTTTTACATATCTGTGCATTTTAGGCTCTGAATTAGTTAGCAGCACAATTTGTTTCAGTGCAAACATGATGCGAGTAAGGGATCACAAGAAACGACAATGACCTAATTTGGTGGAGGCTAGTCCATTACTCAATAAAAAAAAACCTGTGCTTGATAACTTGTCCTTTAATGCAATTGTGCCAAGCTAATTGTATAATCAAATCCAGAATTACTGGTATTTGTTACATTCCCCACATTCCTTCCTATCCACCTCCCTTTTGTTCTCCTTGTTTTCCCCATTCCTCTCGTTCCATGTCATGTCTTTCCTTTTACCTTGTTTGCCTTTTCATGTCGTGTAGGCTGGACGTTAATTCCCTGCTTGTTTCCTCATTGTCTCTGTCATTATCTCACAGCCATTCACTCGCCTTCCCCGCTTGCATTCCGCATTCCGCCTTCCCCGCACGCCTCATATCATTACTGATCTCGTATTCACCTGCTCCTCACGCTATTTATATCGTCTTCTCTGTTTGTCTCGTCGCCAGTTTGTTCTGTCAGTTTTTCGGCATGTTACTCGGCCATTGTTGTATTATTGCTAACCTGTCTCATCTGATTCCAGTTTGTCCATCCAGTCTGCTTCCCTGTTCCAGTTCCCCTGCATTTACCCACTGCTTCTGTCATCTCCAGTCCTGCCCAGCTTAGCTCGCCAACTCCGTATCCTGACCGTCACCAGCTCCCAGTTTGTTTGTCTGTCCGTTCTTCTCTCACTTAATAAATTATACTTCTCCCAGAGTTTTTGCCCGAGTCTGTTTCCGAGTCCAGCATTTGGGTCCATTCCAGTTTTGGGTATCATCACAATATCCTTGATAAAAATTACCTAAACAAAGGCTATATACAGTAAAATAAACATCACAGGTATAAACTATATTGTATACTCAAAATGAGAAAATTATATTTTTAATACAGTTGTTCAGAGAAAAAGTTTTATATTTAACAAGTAATAATATTCTTCCCCAAAGAGATATGTGTCAAGACTATTGGGCACCCCTGTTCTCGGTACTTTGTGCACCCTCCATTGCAGGGTTGAAACTACTGACACTTCTTCTATACTGTTTTATTGTCACGGTTTCGCACCATTTACATGACCGATGTGGGTTTGCAGGTTGGGAGAGAAAATAAAAATATCGTCTAAGTAGACAAAAACAAATCTCTCCAACAGTACATCATTCACCAATGCCTGAAACACAGAGGGGGCGCTAGTGAGCCCGAACGGCATGACCCGGTACTTGTAGTGCCTGCTATGAGTATTAAAAGCAGTTTTCCATTCATCGCCCTCACGCATGCGCGAGCTTGGAAAAAATTGTAGCCCCCTGAAGCCGTTCAAACGCAGAATTCATCAGGAGAAACGGGTACCGGTTTTTAATGGTTATGGCAGTGAGGGAAAGATAATCAATGCAAGGCCTTAATCCTCCATCTTTTTTTTTTACAAAAAATAATCCACGTGAAGTAGATGGCCTTAGGAACCCATTAGCTAGCACCTCCTTAAAATATTTTTTTCATAGCCAAACTCTCTGGGGCAGATAAAAAATATAGATTCCCTCTGGTAGGGGCGGAGCCAGGGTATAATTCTTTGGCACAGTCATATGGGTGATGCGGAGGAAGAGTAGTAGCTTTCTGCTTGCTAAACACCTCAACCAGTTCAGCATATTCGGCTGAGACATTGGAGGGCAAAGGACATTCAAATGGATAACATTTTTGTTATCCACCCAACACACAGGAAGGAGTTAAGTGACCCTGGGACTTACATTGGGGACCCCACTGAAGAATAATGGATTTATCCCTCCCCCATTTAATATGCGGGTTATGCCTTTTTAAAGTGCTTTATTTAAATTATCAGGCACAATACAGATTACAATGCATCACATATACAATAAATCACATATACAATAAATCACATATACAATAAATAACATGATATAAAACATTCTGTACAAATTACATCATCATTACACATGGAAATTTACAAATTCAAAAGTGTCCACGGAGTTTTTTTGTTCAGTCTTAAGTCCAGAGTTCTTCTTCTTTTTAGTTCAATAATTATTTGTTTTGTCACAGTTTCACTACTGATATATGTCTGGTTAATTATTACCTTGCACCTTGTTTTCCATATTTTTGAGTTAATTATACAAATAATCATCCAAAGAAAATGTTTTGTTTCAGGTAGCAAGTTTTCATCAAGAATACCATACATAATTGTTTCTATACATACATTAATTTCCATACCAATTTGTAACATGTTCTTCCATATTTCTTTTGTTCTATGGCAGTCCAACAACAAGTGTTCAATTGTTTCTTCCTCCACACAGTTTAAAATTGGGCATATTTTAGTTGTAACAAAACAGCTCCATTTAACTATGACACGGACTGGTAGTCTGCCAACCGATATCAGCCAAGCTGTATCCCTTAAGTTTTCTGATA
Organism: Ilyophis sp. 1 JC-2022; assembly: GCA_022702515.1. Classification (NCBI taxonomy): domain Eukaryota; kingdom Metazoa; phylum Chordata; class Actinopteri; order Anguilliformes; family Synaphobranchidae; genus Ilyophis; species Ilyophis sp. 1 JC-2022. The sequence continues at coordinate 19,915 of JAKUDI010000082.1, read as the reverse complement.
ATAATTTGGAATGAACATTCTTAATGCATTCTTTACTTTCTGTGATGGTCAGGCTTTTAAAAGGTACTATTCCACCATGAAGATGGTCGTTCACAATTTTATAAATCATTTTATTTGGGAGACCAGACCAATCTATATTCAAATCTTTGAATCTAAAAAGGAAATCTCCATAAATTAATTTAAAATATGGTACTGCAACTCGGGCTCTACCTCTCTTTTTAATCCAAGTAGAAACATCCCCTACCCAACTTGCTCCCCTTCGTAAACTACATGCAATATTTTTACAGAATGCAATCTTCAATTTGCAACCAAGTTCCACCGCTCCCAGTCCACCGTGTTCTCTAGACTTATATAGCAGTGCTCTTTTGGTCACTTCTCTATTTGTGGCCCAAATTAGACGAACGCATAATTTGTTCAATCTGGTGATACATTTATCAGTAGGCGGAAAGATAACCGAGATAAAAAGGAGTTTTGAGATAACAAATGTTTTAATTATGTTAATACGCATTTTGTAATTTGCAATTTTATTACTCCATTTTCCTATTTCTTGTTCAATTTCTTTCTCTTTCAATTCCCAATTTTTTTCCCTACAATTTCCGTTTGTAATTAGTATACCTAAGATTGTCATCTCATCGCTTACTTTAATATTTAAAGGATTTGGTCTTCCAGACCCAAGCCAGACACCTTCCGTTTTATCTTGATTTAACTTTGCACCAGCTACAGCTTCATATTTTTTGAAATGAGCATTCACTATGTCCAACTCTTTTTGATCCTTGACAATCACAGTAATATCATCTGCATAAGCAGATATTACTACCCGTTCACCCGTACTGGTCTTAACGCCTGATAATACCGGGTCATTTTTTATTCGGTGAATGAGTGGACTAATTGCTAATACATATAAAGCTGCACTCAAGGGACACCCCTGTTTCACGCCTCTCTGAATCTCAAAGCAGTCAGTAAGTACTCCATTTATATTCACTTGTACATTGGATTTTGCGTATAGAAGCTTGACTATATCTATAAAGTCTTCAGGAAACCCATACGCACTCATTGTAATCCACAAATATTCCCTTGATATAAAATCAAATGCCTTCTTCTGATCTAAACCCAAAATAAAAAAGTCTCTGTCTTCTGAACATGTAAGTATGTCCCTTAATGTGCTTAGATTATCCCACATATATCTCCCTTTAATTGCACAAGTCTGTTCTTTATCAATTAATGATTCCAAAGATTCATTCATTCTGTTCATGATTATTTTTGCTAATATCTTATAATCCGTATTCATTAAAGTTAGATGCCGCCAATTATCTAAATCTGTTTCATCTCCTTTTTTATACAGTAATGACATTACACCATGATAAAATGAGTCATGTAATATACCTTTTCTCAAACCTTCATTGTATACAGAAGTTAATAATCTGGAAATGTCCTCGAGGCATGCCTGATAAAATTCAGTTGGGAGTCCATCGGGACCTGGTGCTCTACCTTTATTTAATTGTGTTATTACTCCCGCTACTTCCTCTTTTGTGATATCCCTTCCTAGTGTGCTCGGGCTTGCCTCTTGGCATCTCCAAATTGTTTTTAAAAAAACATTGATGTTTTCTGTATTTGATTCTATCCTCTTGTATGACTTCTCACACATTGTTCTTACCAAATCTCTCTTTTTTATTTCATCATAAATTACGTCACCATTGTCATTTTTGATGCCCTTCATGCTCTTATTTTCCCTACGTGTCTTATATTGGCGAATTACACTCGCAATACTCACTGAACCGAAAAGATTTGCATCATAACCAGACTGAACATGGATATTCAAAAATACTTCATCATTTAATTTTGATAGTTTCAATTTTAGTTCATTTAAATCATTTTCCTCATCTATCGATTTATTCCTTTTAGATTGGAAGGCAGTAAATTCAACCATTAAAGTGCGGTAACGTTCGTTTCTTTCTCTATTAAGCATTTTACATTTATATTTTAAAAACCGTCTGATTCTATTCTTTAGTAGGTCCCAAAGTTCTATATCAGAATGTGTAAAAACCTTTAAATCCTTGATTTTACCAATTTCGATCTTCAATTCTGTTATTAGTTCACTACTTTTAAGACATTGTGTATTTAATTTCCAATAACCTCGTTTCTCATTGGGGCCGACGCGAAGTAAAGATGTTACAGCCAAATGATCAGAATTTACTAGGTATACGTTCTCATATTCACCTATGATAAATTGTTTAGAAACATATATACGGTCTATTCTCGTTTTTGTGCCGGATTCAATCCTCGTATAGCCAACCTTGTCAGGATAAAGCACACGAAATACATCTCGTAATTCGCATGTTTCACACACTCTTTTTAACACTTTGCCTTCTCTAGACATTTTAAAAGCCGTTCGTACCTCTCTATCATTGGCATCGGTCACAGTGTTGAAATCCCCACAGAGTATGACACAAAAACCAACAGACAATAATTCATACAATTTGTTAAAAATACGCATTTTCCCCGCTCTATCGGGTGGGGTGTATACATTAACAATTCTCAATTTCTGATTCTTATAAAAGCAGTCTACAAGTAGTATCCGACCAGGAATTATTTCGCGCACCTTAATAATTTCAGTTTTGTTTTTAAAAAGAATCCCAACCCCATCTGCTTTATCACATCCTATTGAAAGTACTGCGGTCCCCTTAGACCACATGGCGGTAGTGTTACTTATATCATCTCCGTCAGTTAGTCTCAACTCTTGCATGCATATTATATCATATTGTGTTCGATCAAGAGCATTTAATTTCTCATGCCTATAAGACAGAGACTTGATACCACGAACATTACATGAGACAACAGAGATTTGCGCCATGACAAATGTATTAGCCTCATCCATTACAGTAACTACTTTGGACTGAACCAGCCATGTGTGACCTTGCACAAGGGGGTAAGCAGGAGAATCAACCAAGAGAAACTGAATCTTCTCAGTGTGCTTATCATGAGAGGTGTACATAGTGAGGAGACCAGTGGTTTCTTTAATGGTGCCCATGCCCAAAGGGTGACCGTCGAGTGCTGTGACTAGTCGGGGCTGAGCAAGACGAAAGATGGGTATATGATGTTTTCTAGCCCACCGAGCATCAATAAAGCACTCTACAGCCCCAGAGTCGATGAAAGCCTCAACCTAAACAGAGCGCTGTTTCCAAAATATTTTATCAGTAATAATGTCCAAGGTGTAGTACCACTATGTCTCGCTAGAGGCCTCGATTCCTCTAGCGAGACCTCCCTTTTTCCCTTTAATTTAAGGCACTGGCTGAGAGTGTGGTCTTTGTTCTTGCAATAACGACACCACTCAGAACTGAGAGTGGAGTCTTTGGAGGGTGGGAAAGATGCTCCATCTACCTGCAATGGCTTTTCTTTATTATGACAACGGGGGGTAGATAAAAAGGAAGTGGACGCCCTAAAAGGAGCAAAGAAGGAACTTATCTGGCAGTCTCTCCTGCTGCTTTTAACTTGTACACGCTCCCGAACGCGATTGTCTATTCGAATGCTGGTAGATACTAACATATCAAGTGAATCGGATGGCTCAAGCACTGCTAGGGCATCTTGGACGGAATCATCTAAAGCCTCGGTGAATTGCGTCATCAGAGGAGCCTCTGGCCAACCTGTCTCGCCTGCCAGTGCTCAAAACCTAATGTAAAATTCAGCCACTGTGTCATTATCCTGGCAAAGGCGTTTAAGCTGAATCGCCGACTCTTGACCCGAAATGTCATAGTCAAACACCGACTCCGTTTCGTTCATCAGTGTTTTAGTCGTGTTAAGAATTGGGGAATTGCTCCGGATTAACGGAGTAGCCCAGTCAAGCGCAGATCCGGTGAGCAATGAGAGCATAAATGCCACCTCGGATTCTTGTGTAATGAACCACGAGGAGCGATAGCCTGAACGGCAGGTGCGGGTGCTTAATGTGCAACAGTTAAGAGGCGCATGCTCTCTGTAAACTCCCGGTACCAGCCCTGTTCAACCCGTAACTGGGTTGTCAGCTGCCATATTTCACCCGTAAGTAGCTGCTGTTGGGCTTTGAGCGCTCTAATGCACTCCTCAAAAGTCCTATCCCTCGGCTGATCAACCTTGGGAGAAGTCGCTGACTCATCTATACTGGCTTCTTTGTACTGTAAGGGTTTGGGTTTGTAGCAATGAGCCAAATGCGACAAAACAAAACACTATTACAGAACAAGTCACTCACGAATGTGAGGACCACTAAAAAAGTCTCAGTAGCAAAATAATAAACAACACACTAACACGGGTGTGGCTCATAGACACCAGCAGAAAAGTAATAAAACAGAAACCCCAAAACAGAAATACACGAGCATAGCTCGAAAAAAGAGGAAACAAAGAATCACCTTCGGAACGTAGACTATAACGCCCGATAAGAGGTGAAAAATAAATGAAATAAAAATAAACCTCTCACTCTCAATATAGCAGAGAGTAGAAGAAAGTAAGAAATAAAATTAACGAAAGGGACTAATCCCTAAAAAGCTTCAAGGGCTGCTAAAGCCAATCTAGTAGTGAAAATATAGAGCAGCTATTTTCTAACCAACCCTGACTACGTAAAGGCACAAAATGACAAAGAAACGCCAGGAAGCGGAAGTGAGAGGCTTAAATACCTAGTAGGTAATCGGACAGGTGAAATGAATGATAAGCGGGGAGAAGCGGAAACCGGAACGTGGAAAAAATCTGATAGATTGCTTACCGGAGAGAGAGGATGAGAACCATTGCGAAACTGCTTTAATTTTACGTGGGACTAAAGTAAGAGTTCCTTTATAGGATTTTGGTTTTCTCTTGTGCAATTTCTGTTCCTCGTTCTGGCTCCTTACTGTTTTTTGACCCTGTAGTCTGGGTCGCTGTTATTTATCCTCTATTTATGTTACCTCCTTCTGTGCTCTCTCGTATTGAGAGCGAAAGGTATTCTCTCCTTTTCTCTTTTCTGCTCGAGTCTCAAGCCTTCGCCCACATATCTGGGTTGATTTTTTTAGCTCTACGTCGCAAGTTTTTATTCCCTTTTATTTATTTTCTCCTGTTTCTTTTGCGGATAAACTTTCCACTCTTGTGGTTATTCCTCTCTGTCACATCAGGTCCTTTGAACCTGACTCCCCACTATAGAACACGGAAGCCAGAATGGAGGGACCAGCGACACCGCAGGGAATCGAGCAAGCATTAGCCACCCAGGAGGAGGGCATTCGTGCCCTCCAGGCAAGTCAGCAGGCCATGCATGCTCAGCAGGGTCACATGGTGCTGTAATGGCGACATGTAGTCGAGCTGTCTCTTGTGTTCATGTTTGTTCATTTGAATGTGTTTTGTTTGGCTTTTGTTTTTTGTTTTTTTCATGCGCTGTGTGTCTGTGCTAGGACAGGGAAGCGGGCTGGAGATTTTTCAGGGCACTCCTGCTGCTTGTTTTGATAATATTGACGAATTGTCTTGTCGATATAATTTTGTTTGTGGTTGTCACTATGGAGACGCATTCACAACATTATGCTCGGGAATGTTCGTTGGAGCTACAGCAACAAAGTTTACCATCGCTCTTCACCGGAGTTGAAGATGTCGGGACTTCAAAAGACAACCAGGGAAGGGGAAGAAGAAGATAATGCGGGGGAGGAGTGAGGTGACGACTGGGAAGGTTGACGCAGTTTGGTGCTCCGTTTCGATGACAGTGAAGAGACCGCAACACTACGTGTATGCAGGAAAGTCGTGGAGACTGCTTAAGGATACTGGACATCTCGGGACAGCGGGGGCTATTTTTAATCATGGCTGTATTCCACTTTAATTCACTTAATTTGTTTTGTCTTTATTTGATATATTTGTTTGTGTGTTGTGGGTCTGCCCCACTCTCTATGTCTTTTTTTGTTGTTGCTAGGGCTACAACTGAAGTTCCTTAATGGGAAAATTAAAGTTATTTTTTTCTATTATATTTATGGAGCAGCTGCGTTACCGGGGAGACTACCTGCGGAATTTGGTGGACAGTATCCGCTCACTGACTATTGCAACCGCCCCACTAGTCACACAAGCACCTGTGAACCCCGCCCCTTTACCCACTCCACTCACTACTAGGGAGCCCAAACTCCAACTTCCGCTCCGATATAGTGGGGAGCCAGGTAAGTGTCGGGGCTTCCTCACACAATGCCTGATTTTTTTAAAGGCCCAGCCATCCCAGTTTGCTACCCAGGAGTAGCATTTATCTTATCACTACTCATCGAGACTGCCCTCGCTCGGGCTAATGCCCCGGTCATGGACGATGCAAATAGGCTGATGGAGGAGATGGCATTAGTCTTTGAGCATGATGTCTCTGGTCAGGAGGCTGCCATGAGGCTAACCCATCTTCGCCAGGGTACCCATACTGTGGCAGGGTTCTCCATCGCCTTTCGAGCACTGGTAGGGGAGACAAGTCCGATGTTTCGCTTAGTTCCCTGTTCCTTAATGCTTTGTCGGATCTCATTTATGGGCAGTGCTCGAGCCACCTGCCACATGCAGTGCCCTGGTTACCACAGCCATTCGCATTGAAAACCGCATCAGGAAGCGAGAGCGAGAGAAACAGGGGAGCGAAAAGACCATTTGACTCGCTACCTCTCTTCCCCTCCAGTAGCGCCTCCAGCCCGCCCTTCCGCCTACTCATCCCTTAACCAGAAGGAGCCTATGCAGGTGGATGGTGCGTCTCTGCTTGAACCTAGAGAGTCTAAGCCACGGGAGAGCTGGTGTTGTTATTGCAGGCGTAGGGGTCACTTAAAAAAACCAGTGCCTGAGGTTGGGGGAAAATGGGGGGTCTCGCTAGCGGAACCAGGGTCCCTAGCGAGACATGATGGTATTCTCGCCTGAACCCTATTACCAGCTGCTCTTGAATAAGCGTTCGGTCAATGTCGACGCTTTCATTGATTCCGGAGCAGTTGAATGCTTCATAGACGCTAAATGGGCTAGGGAATAAAAAATTCCCATACACTCCCTCACTCGGTCCTGTCTGGTTACTGCTCTCGTCGGCTGCCCGTTGGGCACTGGGACTATTATGGAGATCACGGGGTTTCTACGCATGCACACGTCCCACCAGGGACACTTTCAGTTCTTCTTAGTGGTTTTCGGATCTCCTTCCTTTGTGTCAATTTCTGGCTCTGCCCCCCCCCCCTACCACAGCTTTCTTATAAATTGGGAGGAACCCCCTCCCACCCCCCCCCCCCCGCCGCCCCCCCCCCTTCCCCCCCCCCCCCACTCCTCCCCCCCCACCCCCCCCCCCACCCCCTACATACCCCCCAACGCACCCACACCCCCCCCACACCACCCTCACCCCCCACCCCCCACCCCCACTCCCTCAACACCAGATCACCCAACCCCCCCGCCCGCCCCCCCCCACCCCACCCCCACCCCTCCTCCCCCCCCCCCACACTTTCTAACCCCACCTCCCCACACCACCCTAACCCCTCTCTGGGAAAAAACCCCCACAACGCCCATCATCCCACCCCCTGCAGACCCCCACCCCACGTCCCCCTTCATATCCCCCGCCCCACCCCCCACTAACCCAACAGACATAATATCCCCCACACTCTTCGTGCCCCACACCCCCACAAAACCCCCCCCCCTAGTTCACTCCCTCCCAACTATCCTCCTGATTCTCCCCCACAAACAACACACCCACACACCCAGCCGCACCACAACACACACACACCCCCCCCCCCTCCTCACACAATCTCCACGCACATAGAGACTGACTAGGGTTTTGATTCCTTTGCCACTCCCCCACACCAAAACACCACACCCAAATGCCAATGTAGTAACTTTCTGATGAACTGCCACTTGAACTTTTTTATAATTTTTGTAGACAAGAGTGGAGGAGTGCCCGAATTCCTTTGCTACTTTGCCCGCTAACTACCTGATGATATGCGGACTCGCAGAGTATTACAAGCAACAGCCACCACCTTTCCCACCGCATAGGCCTTATGACTGCGCTATTGATTTGTACCCGGCACATTCCTCCCAGGGCTTATTTTTTAAATTCTTTACATCGCCCCCCAGAGTGGCCATGAGGAGTACATCAAGGAGTCCCTAGCCAATGGCTTCATTAGACTCTCCGCCTTGCCAGCGGGTGCTGGTTTCTTCTTTGTTAAGAAGAACGATGAGGGTTGAGGCCGTGCATTGACTTACGGGGTCTCAACAACATCACTGTTAAAAACCGTTACCTGCTGATGAATTCGGCATTTGAGTGCCTTCAGGTGTCGCTTTTTACAAAACTTGACCTGCGCAATGCGTATGATCTGGTGCACATGCACAACGTGCATTACGAGTACCGGTGATGCCATTTGACCTCACTAGCGCCCCCTCTGTTTTTCAGGCTCTAGTGAACAATGTTCTTAGAGAGATGCTGGAGAAATCGGCCTTCGTCTACCTTGACGATACTTAAATTTTCTCTCCACTCATGTTAGCCATGTCAGGCAGGTCCTAGAAGTGCCCCTGCAAGTGCGGTTATTTGTTAAAGCGGAGAAGTGTTCTTTTCATACCAATTCCGTTTCTTTCTTGGGATTCATTGTGGTGGACGGAAAAGTCCAAATGGATCCTGTGAAAGTTTTGGCGGTTAAGAACTGGCCCACTCCGTTATCAGTGAAACAGGTACAGCGTTCCTGGGTTTTGCTCATTTTTATCGGCGGTTTATCCATAATTTTAGCGTAGTAGCCACTCCCATCACAACCCTCACCAAGAAAACATTACCTTCACGGTTCCAGTGGGACTCTTAGGATTAGGCGCCGTTCACAGAGCTTAAAAAAAGATTTAGCTCCGAACTTATCTTCATAACTCCCAATCCCTCCCCTTTGTAGTAGATGTGGATGCTTCAGAGTTGGGGGTAGGAGCCATCTTGTCCCAGCATTCTCCGCTGGACCACAAGATGCACACATTTGCTTATTTCTTTCATGCATTGACACCTGCCGAGATAAATTATGATGTAGGAAACCGTAAGCTGTTAGCGGTTAAATTGGCACTGGTGCCATTGGTTAGAGGGAGCTGAGCACCCTTTCACAGTATGGACAAATCATAAAAGTCTGGAATACGTGCAACAAACCAAGAGGCACAACTCCCAACAAGCTCGGTGGGCATTATTTTTAGTTCATTTTAATTTTCTGCTCACATACCGACCTGGGTCAAAAAAACGGATGCTTTCTCGCATTTATGATGGCTGACAAAAAACCCACTTCCGGAACCCATCATACCAACCGCTCAAATTTTAGCCCCGGTTATGTGGGAGATTGAGGCAGCCGTGCAAAAGGCTTTGCACTTGGATCCGGGCCCAGACGGAAGTCCGTCTCACTGTTTGTTCCTCCCCGTATTAGATCCTGGGTTCTCCAATGTGGTCACTCCTCTTAGGTGGCAGCCCACCCAGGCGTCCACTGGACTAGGGACTTTTTGTCCTGGAGCTTTTGGTGGCCACCACCTGTCCTGTCTGCGCCCGTAATGAACGTTCACGACTCCCACCCATCCCCAGTCACCTTTGGAGTCACATCGCTCTCGACTCTCAGGGCAGCACGGTGATCCTAGTGGTCGTAGACTAGATTTTCAAAGGCGATACACTTTATCGTGCTACATAAACTGCAATCAGCAACGGGGACCACGCAGCTGGTGGTAGACCATATTTTTAGGGTGCACGGCTTTCCCCTGGATGTGGTTTCAGATTGCGGCGCCTAATTCTCTGCTAGGTTCTGGCGCTCTTTCGGTGCTCTGCTACAGGCGTTTGTTAGTTTGTCCTCTGGCTTTCATCCACAGACCAATGGACAGAAAGAGTGCACCAACCAGACGTTGGAGAGCACCCTTCTTTGTCTGGCCGCCGCAAATCCCACGGCCTGGAGTAGCCAACTCGCCTGGGCGGAGTAAGCCCATAACACACTGTGCAATGCCTTCACAGGTCTCTCTCCTTTTGAGGCTCAGCTGGGGTATCTACCCTTTTTATCTCCTGAGTTGGAGAGGGAGGTGGAGGTACCATCCACTGGGTCTTTCATGCGGAGATGCCGATCTGTCTGGAGGCATGTGCGCGCGTCCCTCCTGCCACGGCTAAACAAAAGGTTGTGGCGTCGCCCAGCTCCTTTCTACCGAGTGGGGCAACGAGTGTGGCTCGCCATGTGGGACCTTCCCTTGCAAGTGGAGTCCCGCAAACTCGCACCACAATTCGTGGGCCCCTTCAAAATCATCCGGAGGATTAAAATGGTCACTGTGTGACTACAGCTTCCGCCACAAAGCCGGTAATAGGTCTAGGTAGTAAGCGACCACATCATTTGCTTTAATTTTATGTGGGACTTGCTTTAGTTGCGTTAGAGTTCCTTTATAGGATTTAGGTTTTCTCTTCTACAATTTATGTTCCTCGTTCTGGCTCCTTACTGTTCTCTTGGAGATAGTTGCCTTTATTACTTTTTTTATTCTTTGCTTCTCTTATTAGTGTTCTCTCATATTGAGAACGAGAAGTGTTTCTCTCCTGTTCTTTTTACTACTCGAACCTTCAAGTTCGCCCTATAGTCTGGGTCGCTATTATTTGTCCTCTATTTCTGTTACCTCCTGCTTCTTCGTCAAAGTCTTCAGGACCAAAATAAGTCATGTGACTTTATTGCGATATCCTGACAAAATATCATATGCATATTTGTGTATTGTATTTGAATTTATCAAATAAACTCGATCAATTGTATTGACAGCAAGAGGTATTCTTTGCTTTCCTCTTCTCTGCTTGAGTCTTGAGCCTTCGCCCACTAATCTGGATTGAATTTCTTTTGGCTCTACATCGGGAGTTTTTATTCCCTTTTCTTTATTTTCTCCTGTTCCTTTCATAGATAACCTTTCCGCTCTTGTGGTTATTCCTCTATGGGAATAACTTTTAGATTGCCCTCTGTCATAAGTGTCACTATTCTCCCTTAGTAAGTCCAATTAAAAATCAACCCGCCACCCAGTCTTGTCTGCAACTGTACCTACCCATGCATGACATAGTGTCATGGATCTTGCCTTCCTTCCCTTATCTCCGCGTCTCTTTATTCTTTTTTGTTGTTTACCGGTAATCTATCGGATTTTCCTGTGTTCCGCTACGGGTTTTGATTTCGCCTCGTCATTAGTGAGTTCACCTGTCATTTATTTCCGCTCACTATTCATACCCCGCTTCCTGCCTCTCTCGTTGCTTCCATGTCATTTCACGTAACATTCGAGCCGGTAAAAAGGGTATAGGAAGTTGTGCTGCTATCGACCGCTTTGCTTATCAACGCGGGACTTGTTAGCAGTACAATTTAAAAGGAAAGCAAGTTCTCTTTACGCTCTTATTTCAGAGCAGAGGTTTTTTCGTTTCTTTTGTTTTCCACTCATACCTACGAGTGCTCTGACCCAAAGTCTTTGGGGTCTTTTGAGTTCTTTGTTCTTTCTTTTGTTTTGCTCCACAAACGGGAGTTAGATAAGCGTTTCTGCTTATTTCTTTGTTTTGCTTGGAGATCGAGTTCCTCGTTTTTATCGCGAGGTTATTTGGGGTCTTTTTATTTTCTCCTATTCCACTACGGATTATTGTCCGTCTCAGTGGTGTTCTTTTGGAACACTTTAAGATTCCACAGCTATCGCATCTGGACCTCCAATATTTCCTCCGTGTCTGTGACATAGAGATCCCCCACACATATGGACAATGCTATGTGTGAGATAATAAATATATTTCTTCATCATCTAAAATTAGTATTCCACCATAGCAAGAAAATATACCCAACAATAGCCCAAACGTATGCCAAAAAAGCCATGAAAATCCCATGTGAAATTCTTGTGTAATTATATCACATCATTCTACTATCAATATCTGCTACTAAATACAAAATAAATATACAAATCTACCATTGGTTTTACACATAGAGATGTACCTTTCAAAATTCAGTGGTCATTTATTGTCTTGGACAATCTGTTTGAGAAATACACACCAGTTTAGAACGTTATTACACTACATGGAACGTTTGTGCAGTACACTCCATATGCTGTACCTCTCTGAATTATTTCATGTAATTCCAGTTTTATCTGATAGATGACAGTATATCCTACTTAACGGTGTTTGCAATTTCTTATTGGATGCTTTGACCAGTAAATCACAGCCTAGCGTAACAGCATTTTTCTTTTTATCAATGTAGAGTGACCCAAACAGCTACAGAAAACATATTCGCTGATGGGAGTTTTTTGTGCTCTATATAAAAGTTGTACTGCTTGTAATATGTGGTTTTTCTCACTGGCCACATATGTATGTTAGTTTTTCCACTCGATCACCATCTTGTCCAGTAGGCTATGTTAGATATTATTATTTTCGCATTTTGAGTGCATTTCACACACTGTAGTGTAATGTTAATTGGTGGCTTAGTTACGTTTTATGTTTGACATACTGATTTACATTGAAGCTAGAACATTTGGCAGCATTTTCCTGTTGGTGGAATATTCTTTTATTGTAATGTTATCGTACACAATATAGGCTTTAGGCTTAGCATCTTCCTGGGCTATACTTGTCACTTAGGGCATGGAAAATACTCATTCCAATTTACTGTGCGCTGATATGTGCTAGATTAATGTAAAATTTTCCTTGGAGTCATTATGAATGGGAACATTTAAAAAATAAAAAAAACAGAAAAATGTGATCCCACTGCAAAAAGATACTGTGACGGGATGCCTGATGCAGTGATGGCGTTCAAGGACTAAGCTGAACAAAACGTTTGGCGCCAACAGTGTTTTATTGCATTCAAGCAGGTGCAGAATTGTACATAATATATACAGTGCAACAAAAGCTACAACACTAGAGGGAAAAAAACTAAAAATTTAAGAGGAAAAGAATTTACTAAAAAAATTAAATAACTAAAGCCAACAAACACTTCACCAGTATTCTGGATCACAACTATGCCCTTCACAAACAGCGGCTACTGGCAGCCCATCAGCCTATCCAACATTTCTACATGCCAACCACTCTCCCAAACTGAGCTGTGTGCATTTTATATTTTATATAAGTTTGGGCCATACTATTATAACAATAAATCAATTAACTGAACTATAACAAAGTACAAATAATAAATCAAAATAAAAGCATAATGAGAAAGTAACCAACACATCTTTAACCAAAAACAAACAGAAACAATTGCACCCATCAACTGAATAAACTAAATGTTTTTACCCTGCCCTGAGAACATACCATTCTAAATACATGACAGAAAACTGCCACGCCCCTTTTTCTTCTAAGCACAGGAAAACTGGAACTGGCAACCGAGAGCAAAGCATGGAATAAAACACAGTAAGTTGCTAGTTTTTTTAAATATACACAAGAATTGGCCACCTCCCCGTATACATCACAATCACATTATCGATACTGGTAGCATTTTACATTGGTGTTTGTTACATCAATCAAGTGAATTAAGTGAATTAAAGTGCAATACAGCCATGATAAAAAAAAAAATAGTCCCGCTGTCCCGAGATGTCCAGTGTCACAAAGCAGTCCAACACACAAACTCCGCCTCCACGACTCTCCATACACGCAGCGCCGCGGTCTTTGGCCACTACCGAAATGGAGCACCGAACTGCCTCAATCCTCCCAGTCGTCTCCTCATTCATCCCCCGCATTATGTTCTCCTTCCCTGGCTGCCTTTTGAAGACTACATATTTAGGTGATATCAATGTTTTCATCTTAACCCATCAAAACTGGCAAATGTATATGCTTTATACATTACATTACATTATAGGCATTTAGCAGACACTCTTATCCAGAGCGACTTACACAGCATTTTCTTTGCATTTATACATAGTATCCATTGATACAGCTGGATATATACTGAAGCAATGCAGGTGAAGTACCTTGCTCAAGGGTACAACGGCAGTGTCCGACCTGGGAATCGAACCGGCAACCTTTCGGTTACAAACCCAGTTCCTTAACCATTATACCACACTGCCGCCCTGGACAAAACTAATTTTATTCATTTTATGACATGTTTTGGATAGGGTTTTGGACCCATAGATATCTACCTCCTTTACTGAGATGAAAAGATAGTTCCCACTTGAAAATTATTTGAGCCAAAACAGTTGATTTATAGTTAAATATATAATTATTTTTATGATTTAGAGCAGTGCTCAATTTAGCCATTTGGATAGATTTGGAAACACTAATGGACACCAGGGTACACTGCCTATATTTTGCATCATATATCTTTAGTAGTTCTGCATATCACTATGGCAAGATCCAGTCCAGATCCCGGCCCACTCTGAGGTAGTGCGCTGGACTCAAGTGAGTAATGGGGTCAGGCTGAAAGGTTTGAAAGAGGCGAGTGGAAGGTTTGGGTACGGGGAGGGCGAATGTTGCTGCGGATTGCAAACGTCCATCCTTTTTCCATTGAGTTGCCCTGGCGGCACCCCCCTGGTGACCATTGCCGGAGTTAACCCCTCACAGGTGCAAGGTGGCCGCGACATGGTGCTGCAGACCCCCAGCCCCGGGAAATTGATCACCGACGTCCGGACCACTTAAGTCCCAGCCGGTGCGGGGTTAGACCTACCTGAGGCCAAGAGACTGACACTCGACTAGCAACGGTTCCGGGAATTGATTCGTCGGTGGGCTGGGGTGTTTGTGACCCACAAGGAGAACTTTGGTAAGACTGACGCTGTTCTCCATAACATCCCTACAGGAGAGGCTCCCCCTAGCCGCGAAAAGTATTGCCCTCTCCCTCCTAGTCTTTTCTGGTCCCTGCTGCGGGAGATGCTAGAAAGCAGGGTGATCACAGAGAGTGCCAGCTCATGGGCCGCGCCAGTGGTCCTCGCGAGGAAGAAGGATGGAGCTTGGCGCTTTTGTGTGGACTACCGGCAGATAAATGCCATGACGCACTGAGACGCCTATCGTCTGCCCCGGATTGAGGAGTCATTGACGGGGTTAAAACGGGCAGAGTGGTACTCCATCCTGGATCTGGCCAGTGGCTATTGGCAGATGAAGGTCGATCCCACGGACAGTGAGAAGATGGCCTTTACCAATTCAACCATATGCCGTTCGGGCTCATGAACGTGCTGGCGACCTTCCAGAGGTTGATGCAGTAATGCCTGGGAGATCAGGTAAATGAGTCGCTGTTGATTTATTTTGATGACATTATTGTTTATTCCCTTGACTTCTAGGCTCACCTCAGGCATCTGTTTTGCCATTTAGCCCAGCATAGATTAAAGCTACAGCCCCAGAAGTGTCAGTACCTGCGGATTAAGGTTAAATACTTGGGACATGTGATTGGGCCATGGGAGTGGCGATGGATCCGGAGAAGACCGCCGTGGTCCGGGAGTGGCCACGGCCAGATATAGTGCTTCAGGTACAGGCCATCCTGAGCTTTGCTGGGTGCTATTATGAATGCCTTTCCTCCTAGATTAGTTGTAGATGAATTAGTGGTATTTCCTGTTATGTCTAAATTCGGTAGTTATAATTTCTGTTATGTTAGAGTATTACATCCATCTTTATTGGCAATGGGCGGAAGGGGGTGTGTGGTCAGGTGGTCTCACCTGTGGCGGCAGGTGAAAGTATTTCAAGGTGGCTGCCGGGATGTTCGCGAGAGTGGATTTGTGCGAGGGTCACCAAAAGAAGCCGAGAGGAGGATTGCCACACACACAGCCGCGGCGCTTGTTGTCTTAAAAAAAACCCAAATAAAAAGAACAAGAACGAGCTGGTCGCTATCCGGAGCGAAGATTGCGCTGGTCCTGTCTTGGTGGGAATTATCGAGGGGAGACCATACTGTTTTACAGCCGCTCTCTTCAACCCATTGACTGAGAGCTGAGTTTGTGATCCATGATTGAGGAAGGAAGCGATTATCTGGGTGAGTCCCCAAGACATTTCAGTACCTTGCTTTTTATATTCGGGAAGACTCACCCATGATAGTACTATTGGCGATTTATCCCCGCATTCACTCAGATCGTATCTCCCATACAACAGCTGCTGGTAGGGACTGCAGCTCTGGGGAAGATGACGCAGCTGGTGACCTGGACGGAGGAGTGCCAGCAGGCGTTCAACGCCTTGAAGAGGGCCCTGCTGACTGCACCTATTCTACTGTTTGCGGACTTCAACTTTCCATTCAGGCTGTATACCGATGCCCGTCTGGAGGGGCTAGAAGCGGTGCTGGCCCAGGTGTAGAACAGGAAGAAGAGGGTGATTGCCTATGCTAGCCGGAGCCTGCATCCCCCCCAAGCGAAACAACCAGAACTACAACTCCTTCAAACTCAAGCTATTAGCCCTCAAGTGGGCTGTTACCGAGAAGTTCCCTGGTCACCATGTTCATGGACAACAATCCCCTGGTACACCTGGAGATGGCATGGCTGGGAGCGACAAAACAGCGTTGGGTAGCCCAGCTGGAAAACTATCAACTGTCCCTTAAGTATCGCCCCTGCCATGCTAACACAAATGCTGATGTGCTTTCCAGGTTGCTGGGGGAGGGTGGAACAACAGATTGTGAACTGGTGTACCTGGTGCAGGGAGAAGGTCCCACAGTGGACTTGGAGGGATGACCAGCTGTGGGCCTCGGCTGAACAAGTGCAGTTGGGGGAGCCCCCCTGACGAGAGGGGTGAAGACGGGCCCCACCAGAAGAATGTAAGTGTAATGTAAATGTAAGGGTGCGGCTCTATGCGAAAGAGGAGGTCCTGTACCAAAGAACCTGCGTGCCGGACGGGGGTGACAAGGTGTGGCAAGTCTTGGTCCTGTACCAAAGATCTGTGGCGGTGGTACAACCAGGCATTAGGCCACCAGGAACGGGGAAGATCGACTCAACTCTCAGGTGCCAATTATTTTGGTCCGGGATGTGGGTGAATGTTCATGAGTTGTCCCAAGGGTGTGAACAGTGCGCGGTCACCAAGGCGAGAGCGGAGGTACGGGCCCCCATTATCCCGCTTTCCACTTCTTATCCGTTGGAGGTGGTGACTATGGACTATATCTCGCTTGGGCGCCCGGGAGATCGGTACTCCTACCTCCTGGTCATGATTTACCTCTTCTCCCGGTATGGCTGGGCGGTATCAGTGAAGGACCAGTCAGCTGAGACCACCATACGGACTCTCTCGTCAGCCGTGGTCCAACCCTGGGGGTGTCCCAAGCAGCTACTCTCGGATCGGGGGGCGAAAACTGTGACTGGGACTGTGACCCGAGGCTCGCCCGAGTAGTAGATTGGCGACCACTAAGGGGTGGCTTGTATTATAATTTTTAAAAATTCTTATTTGTGGTACTCCTCCTAGTGGCGTGGTGTGGGCAGGACGCCACAATTCTTGATTTCTTTGTGTTTAATGTTGTTTGTCTGTGGCGTGGAATGTTAGTGAGTTTGGTTATTGTGTGTGTGCATATGCCGCCGTGCCAGTCTGTGTGTGGGCTTTTCCCTCGTGAGTGTTGTGGGGCCGGGCAGCCGGCTGCCCCAGAGGTGAGCTATTGAGGGTGTGACCACAAGTGTGTGTGTGCCCATTGCCTGTAGCCTAAAAATATATTGCGCATAGTGTGGTTACAGGCTCTATTTTCCGGCTGGCGCATGGCGGGTGGCCAGCCAGTGCATTGGCAAAGTGACATTTTTGGCATGTATTTTCACGCTCCTGAGCCCGTTTTCTCCTCGCCGTGTGCCGGAAGTGGGAGGAGAGTCGCTGGTGGAGGTGTGTCAGTCCAGAGCTAACAGCGAAACTGCTAATTTGGGGCTCTATTTCCCGGCCGGTAGCGAGCCATCACTGGCGACGTAGCAATTTCGTCATGGATTTGCACGCGCCTGAGCTCGTTTGCTAATTTGGGGACTCACCGTGCGCTGAAGTGGGAGGAAAGCCGCTGCTGTGGGGGTGTGTCCGTGAAGAGTGAGCAGCCCAGTTAAATTTTACTGCAGCGGAATGCTATTTTGTACTAAATTACACTGTGATTCGCGCTCGTTAACAGCGCAAATCACACCACAGCATATGGCGAGTTGCTCATTTCGGGGCTTTCGCTAATGCGTGCATGATCATAACCTATTCAAAAGCCAATCAACTGTTTTTCTGGATCATATGCGGTCCAATTTGACTTTGAAATAAATCCCCCAAGCAGGAAAAAATTATACTTTTATACTGCATTTATTGTTCTGTCTTTTTTATAATGTTAATTATTGTATTTCTTTCTGTTTTTAATTGTTTAAGGCTGTTATTATACTGCACTGTGTTCCCAGGGGTCTTCATTACCTGTCTGTAATGAAAATAATGACAAACCTGGTGCATTCATTCACTCTTATTGCAAGTATAGCGATAAAAATTAAATTACATTCAATTAAATCAATGCAAAATAGATAGCCTATCATCTTCCAATGCAGAATCCTAAAGGCGACAAAAGTCGCTAATAAATGTGGCGAGGAAATGGGATATAGGAAAAGAGAGGAGTGTCTATTAAGCTGCACATGAAAATAGGAAAAGAGAGGAGTTGAAAAATATAAATGAGCCAGTAAATTATAAATTATTTAAAAATGTATTTTATTGACTGATTGGAGGCTAAGGAAATTATTAAAAGCTTTTTATTTTTCACAGTCCAGATAACCTATTAGTGACTTGTATCGCCTTTAGCGGTCTCGTTCTGCAAGTGGGAGGCCTCCCGACCATGACTGAGCTGAATGTTCTGCTATCGTTTTTCACTAAACCACGTGATGTGGGATAGCCCGACATGGTCAAAACGAGTCCAATACACACGGCTCTTAAAAGGACTGAAAAGAGATAATTTGATTAGCTATGGTGCAGCTGAAGCACACCCACTGATAAATATTCAGCATAACCCAGCCCATTTTCAACCTGCGCAGTGCGCTGTGAGCTATACGCTCCTCGCCTTTGGACTGAAAATAGCGAAATTCCACAGCCACGCCCAGTGCGCCATACGCTACGCCATTGACTATGACATCTCGCCACACGCCATGCGCTTTTCGAAAAATAGAGCCCTACAAAACTTGAATGACGGTATATGTTTGACCCACCCCCCCTCCTGAGAAATTCTTTGCCACCCTATTCAAAACATCCTAGAACCGCCACGGCTAAAAGTTAAAATTATGTAGTTTAATTGTGATACCATTGATCACAGGAAGAACTGCATGAGCGAATACTAGTTAAGAACATCTCTCAATGCACGATTGCAAGGAATTTAGGGATTTTACCATCTACAAAATCTCTGTGCATAAAGGGCAAGGCTGAAAACCAATATTGGGCAAAGCCGAAAACCAAACCAATAGTGTAAGGCGGGGTTCTGGAGAACCCTGTGGTGTATGCTAGTTTTGGTTCAAATCTCGTAATTAATTATGGTTATTGAAAAGATGGGTTAAGTTTCCATAAATTTGTGCTGAAACAACTTTTAAGATAATGCAAATATGGCTAGTGGTTTTACTTTGAACTTTCCATTTTCACAAATGGCTTAACTTCAATGACCTGTTGTCCACACTGTCAGCATTTATGAGTTCACTGATTGCAACTGTAGGTCAATCAATTATGAAATACAAACATAATCTTTCAAAAGGAACCAATTGCCACAGCATATTACAGTAAATTAAAGAATGTGTTGTGTGAGATTTGATCTGACTGATTAAAAGTCCATAAATTAATATGAAACATTAATTAATTCCAACCCTCATTAGACATAAAAATGTCTAATTAAAAGCAGCTCTTTATACTTCAGAAATTACAATTAAGGTTTGAAAGAAAACCAGCATGCATGGAGGTTCTCCAGGGCCAGAGTTGGGAGCCTTCATCTTAATGGGTCTTTCTGTCTTTCCTTGGCTCATGGTGCTTGAGCCACAGATTGTACTGGATTATGTGAAATTTAAAGAGCTAGTGTTTGACCTTTGTCTAGCACTGTCCTATTTCTTGAACATTGCGTGCCGGGTAGAATCAGCACTGTATTCACAGGTGTCTGTGTGTCACTGCTTTTTTCTGTGCCTGAGAATGATGAAGACAGGGACC